>JAPMOQ010047785.1:1511408-1521737 GCA_026543055.1 Argiope trifasciata | reverse complement strand
GCGCCAAGGTTACAACACATGAATCTGCTGACTCACGTTTTCCAACATCCTCCCACCTTTGAGTTTCAATTACAGGAAACTCAAACATAAATTCAAATAACAAATTCAAATTTCAAATTAACAAGAAAAATTTCTGTTACTAAAATACAGATATCAAAATAATTGAACTAACAATATGTTTAAACTAACGAATATAAATCAAGAAAATATTACAATAAAGAGAATATATCAAAGTAACAAAATATTTGCAATAATCACGATAAACCAAAGTATTATTCAAAATTAGTTATTTAGTATTGAATGTGTTTCAATTATAAATGTGTCAATCAATAAAAAATCAATAAATGTGTATAATGTAAAAGTTCAGTTCTAAAAAGAGTTCTTCTAAAAAAGAAAAAGTTCAGTTCTAAAAAAGGTTCATAACATGAGTCTCTTTACCCTTTTTAATCTTCTACCATACCTAGAAGTTGGTTCATCAGGTTCAGCTTTATCATGAGAATCACTTTTAGGTGTGCAGGAATCATCACAAGGAAAGTTATTCTCTCGTGTTTCACACTGTTTCACAGGTTGTAACAGTTCTTTTTGAGATTCACCAATTTCTAAAGAATACAGTCTCAACCTTGGACGTAGGACTTCTCCACCTTTGGTTTTCAGTTTCACAAGTCTGATATGTCCATCGGGCGATTTGAAGATTTCGATTACTTTACCTAATGGCCAGTCCATTCTTTTTACGTTGTCAGAGGATATCAAGACAACTTCGCCTAATTCGATGGATGGTGAGATTCGTGTCTTTTTCTCATATTGTCTCAACTGTCCCAAATATTCTGAGCGAAAACGTTTTCTCAGGTCACTTCGAATTTTTTGTCGATAAATAAATCTTCTATTCAGGGCTTTGGAGTCCAGAAGATCTAGTTCAGGTGTACCGATTTCTTTAACTTCCTGCAAAAACATACAAGGAGTGAGAGGTTCTAGATCATTAGGATCATCACTTATATAAGTGAGTGGTCGACTATTGATGACACTTTCACAGTCACACAAGATGGTAGTCAGTTCTTCGAAGTTGAGGGACGTCTGACCTAGAACTTTACGTAGTATTCGCTTGACCATCCCGATCAAGCGTTCCCAAAATCCACCCCACCATGGAGCAGACGGAGGGATGAATTTCCAGTCTATCTTGTTGACTGTACTGTATTGAGCTATCTTACTCCAATTGATCTTTTTGATTAGGTTGTTTGTACCTACGAAGTTAGTTCCATTATCCGAATACACAATCGTGGGTCTTCCTCGACGAGCCACAAATCTTCTGAACGATTGAAGAAAACTTTCTGTTGATAGTGAAGTGGTCAGCTCTAGATGTATGGCTCGATATACTGCACAGGTATAGATGACAATCCAGGACTTCTGATTATTCTTTAAATAAAGAGGACCGGCGAAATCTACTCCTGTAATTTCGAAGACAGAAGCAGCTCTGAGACGGTCAATTGGCAATGGAGCTGTTGGAGTTTCTATTGGTCGTGCGTCAAATCTCTTGCAAGTAACACAGTTCTTGACAACTTTACGGACAGTCTTTCTGTATTTCAGAATCCAGAATTCTTCTCTGAGGTTGCTCATCACTATTTGAACACCTGCATGGCCTAGAGAACAGTGTTTCCAGCGAACAAGTTTTTCAACTAACGAATGTTCACTGGGTAACACGATAGGAAATTTAAAGTTCTTTAAATCTTCCTTTAATGAGAGTCTTGTCTTAATTCGCAAAAGTCCATATTCATCTTCTAATAACTGGAATTTTTGTAGACGCTTATCTTGAGGTCCAGTGAAAGATTCTTGTTGTACTAACTTTAACAATGAAAGTTCTGCTAGGTTTCTTTCTTCCAATGTTATGCTTCCTAATTTTCTATTGTTCTTTTCTACCTTACAGTTATTGAAAAATCTGTAAATCCAGGACATAACTAGAAGAAGTTTAGGATAAGAAGAGAAAATGTCGTAAATTTTAGACTCCTTTACTGTATTCGTAATGCTAACAATTGTTTTACGTTTTTCACCATTTATAATATTTTCATCTGGAAAAATATTTGTTTTGGGCCAATTTTCAGGGGATTCTTTTAACCAAGGAGGTCCTAACCACCAGTTGGATTTGGCTAGGTCTTTAAAATCACAACCTCTGGATGGTAAATCTGCTGGGTTCATTTGTCCGGATATATGATTCCAATCGTCTGGGTTGCTCAAAAGACGAATTTCTTTTACACGATTGAAAACAAATGTAGCCCAGTTTTCGTTCTTTTTAATCCAGTAAAGTGCGTTACTAGAATCAGACCAATATCGTGTTGCAACGTCTTCTAATCCCAAGCTCTCTTTCACGGATTGACATAGTCGAGCACCTATATTACAGGCCAACAGTTCAAGTCTAGATATCGTAATTGATTTAAGTGGGGCGACTCTTGATCTAGCTTGTATCAAATTACAATGAACTGAATCGTCACTTTCACTCCTGAGAAAAATACACGTAGCGTACGATTTCTCCGAAGCATCGCAAAATACATGCAAAGTTATATTTCTAAGTGCTTCATTTTTATCTAGACTTCTAGGAATATAAATATCATTTAAAAATTTCAGTTGATTTTTCCACTTCAAAAATTTATTTGCTATGTAAGATGGCAATTCAGTATCCCAACTTATTTTTAATTTCCAGCATTCCTGTAGTAGAAGTTTTGGCAGTAATGTGGACGGACAGGTAAATCCAATTGGGTCAAATATTTTATGCACAATCGATAAAATGATTCTTTTTGTTAAAGGTTTATCTTCTATGGTGGAATCTAAATCTCGTAAGTCAACAGTTAGAGAGTCACTTTTTATTTTCCATTTTAAGCCTAACACTGAAACGGATTTCTCTTCTATTAAATCAGATTCTTCAAAAGGGGTATGCTCCCACCCTCGCAAATTAAATTTTGCTGGGCCAAGTATTTCCTGTGACTCTTCAATGAACTTTACCAGTTCTTCTTTACTGTCCACACTATGGACACAATTGTCCACATAAAATGATTTCAGAAGTTTTAGGGCTGTTTCTTTGTAGACAGGGGGAGCATTTTTCAAATGAAATTCAAGAGTGGCTCCTAGTAAAAAAGGGCTTGAGGTTATTCCAAAAACAACTCTCCTATGCTGAAAGATTCTTAACTGCTCTTTTTTCCCTTCCTGCCACCACAAAAATTTTAAATAAGGCCTATCCTGTTCATGGAGCTCAATCTGCAAAAATGCTTTTTCAATATCGGCAATAACTCCGTATTTTCCCATTCTGAATCTATTTAGGAGAGAGGGAATTAGCTCTACCAAATTGGGCCCCTTTTCTAAACAATCATTAATTGATGGTGAATTTTTATCTCTGGCAGAGCCATCGAAGACTGGCCTAATCTTTGTCGTAGAGTTTTCTTTAAAAACCGGACGGTGAGGTAAATAATGTTCTGGTTCTGAGCTAGATACTTCCTCAATTATACCCTGATCTAACCAGTCATCAAAAATGGTTTCATATTCTTTAATTTTCCCCAATTTGTTAAGAGATTTAATACAATTAACAAGTCTCTTTTCGGAAATGTCCTTACAATTCGTTAATGGGGGATGACCCTCCACCCAAGGCAAACGCACTTGATACCTCCCTTCTTTGTTTCTACTAACAGTTTGGGAAAAATGTTCTTTAGCAGCTAATTCTATTTCTTCGCGAGTTTTATTTTGACTCGGTTCACAAATTCCAAGTGTATCTAATCGCCATAAATCAGAAATGTTTACGTCATTAACGTGACAGGATAGAACAGTATTTGTGCTGTCATGTTTTTCTATTTTATTCGTCTTTCCCATCAACGTCCAACCTAACTTAGTTCCTACACATACTAACCCTGAACTAAGCTCCTCTACTCTCCCAGTTAACAGCTTACCCGCAACATCTGCCCCAATTAGCAAATGAATCTCTAAAGGGGATGATTTATACAGTAATTGATCATCAGAAGTATGCGATACATCAGTTAAAAATATCTTCTTAGATTTAAGATCTTTTACATAGGGGAACAAATTTATTCTCGAAATATTGGAACAAATTGTTTCCTGATCTAACACTTCAAAATTACAATGGTAACTGTTATCTACATTACTTAAATGAACCAAATATTTTTTATGGCTCTCTGTTTTTTCTAAACCCCCAAATAAAGAATGTAAAATAGATTCCTCATTAATTACTTCATAATCCATACTTTCTGCTGCATATTTTGACATGTATGACCTTTCTGACCCGCTGTCAATTAATACACGAATGTTTCTAGTTTTATCCTTTCCGCGAATTTTAACCACTAATGTTTGTAAATAAACTTGCCGCATGCATGTTTTATTAGTTAAAGAACTCTCCGCAACAATTTTATCTTCCGATTTCCTTTCCTTATTTTTATTTTCCGAAAACTCATCATTACCTTTACACATTATAGGCAAATGATTCCCTTTACATATTGAACAATTAAATGTATGCTTGCAAAAACGCGCGATATGTCTAGGTTTAGATTTTAAACATCGGAAACAGACTCCGCGATTTAAAAGTATTTCCTTCTTTTTCTCGAATGTTAAACTCTTCGCGAACCTACAATCCTCTTGGTTTAAATGCGACTTATCGCAAAAAGCACATTCCTTATACTTCGATTCAGCTGAATAAGTGTTTCGTCTAGTAGAGTTGTTAATTAAATCAGTGGCTGATGGTCTGAACCTTGGATTATTTTCTCGCGAATGACTAATAGGTTTTTTGTTATGGTTATCTAAGTCGAAAGAGGAACGGGCAATAACTAATTTCTGTTCGGATTCTATTTCTTGTTTAAGAACATTTAACAAATGTGCTAGCCTATCATTTCCTGTAGATTCTGCAGTTAATTCGCGTTGAGTGCGCTCATAAATTCTTAGTAGATCAGGGGGGAGGCAGGACTCTAATAGAGGGAAAAGTAAAACAGCAGAAAAATCATGTTTAGCTACTCCTAACGTTTTCAGCGACCTTAATTGGCCCTCTAAAGTATCATAAAGTTTCACTAGTGAATACTTTTGGCCTTGAGGGTTAGCGTTATTTATTACAACTGAAAGTAACTCTCTAACGTAGACTTCTATCAACAAATCGTCTCTTCCAAAACGCTGCTTAAGAGCTGTTATGGCTTCATCGTAATTTCTACCAGATGGGGGAAAAGATTCAACAAGCATTCTGGCCGGCGAGTTTTTTACTGTCGCTTGCAATAGGTATTGAAATTTGTCATCATCCACTATTTCGGGGTCTTCGTGGATTTTTTTAAATTGTCCCCACCATGGTAGAAATTCCTTTAAGTTGCCATTAAACTGGCTTAATACAATTTCTGGTAACTTTATTTTTCTATTACCATTTATGCAATTGTTGGAAGTGTCCTTCGTTATATTTTCTTCGCGTTTTGGTTTTTCAAGTAAATTCAGACGCCTTTCTAGTTTCGTTTTTGTTTCCAAATATTTCTCTTCATAATCTATGATAACTACGTATTCTTTATCAAACGTTTGCTGTGTGCATGTTTTATCCTCTTGCATAATATTTAAAATTTTAGAATCTAAATCTTTAAGGTCTTTGTATTTTTGTTCTATAAGAACAATCTGTGCCGCAAGAATATCTGTATCCTCAATTTTTTTCTCTAGTAATTCTGATGCTTTATTCAGCACTCTCGTAAGAGCTGTCCTTAAAGGAGCTCTTAACTTTTTAATGGCGTCTATATCCATCTCAAATTAGAAAATTACGCAAGTATGTTTGCGAAAATTTTTCAATCTTATAAATGCACTCTCAATCTCAAATAAGAATATCAAGGCAGGGGATGCCAGATTTTGAGTTTCTAATCCAAAATCAATAAAATAAAAGGTAAATAATTTCTTACCTTTGCTGCCACGGGTTCATCGATAAAAACATCTCTGTAAATATTGTTTGAAGAAAAAGAGTGCAGTTTCGGTGTAATCCTTTTTTATTTTTTCTAGGGCACAGACATAATATGATAATGAATAATATATACATGCATTATTTACAACGCGCTTATATGATCATTAATTCGGCCATTTTCCGACGTTTTAAGCTATGCGTCGGTCTCACACAAAATCTCTCAAGCATCTGAGCCTCTGGCGGAAGGAATATCTACTGACGTCAGCGCCAAGGTTACAACACATGAATCTGCTGACTCACGTTTTCCAACAGATATTTTGTAAATTAAAACGGTAACTCAAAGCCAAAAAAAAATTAAATGCTTTGGCGTGGTCTCTACCAGGAATGCAAATTAATTTCGTTTAATTAAATTCGATAAAAGCTTTATAAAAAAGTGTATAATCTTTCACTTTTGAATCTAATATCTACTCTCCAATCTGCTATCTGCAATCCTTCACATTATTAAAAAAAGAATAAAAAAATTTACATCAAACTTTTATTTCTGCAATGATGTGCAATTTTCTGATGAAAAGCCGAAAGATGAAAACAAAAACGGTAGAAACATGAAATATACAAAAGAATACTAAAAAAAGGAAATTTTTAATTACGTTAATAACATATTTCAATTTTTAATTAATTTTTCCAAGACTCGACTACTTTTTATTATTCGTTAAAGATTGATTTTCTTATAAAATCATTTTTACTGCCCACTCATTTCAATTTTTGTTTTGACCTTCAGATTTTATTTAAAAATTAGTTCCAACAATTTCATTTTTTAAACGTATTCAAAAAAAGTTAAGTTAAGATTGTTACTCGATTAAAATTTGTGATTCGTTTGATGAAAAATTATTTTTCCTCAAATCTTTTACTTGGAAAGCTAAAATGACATTCAAAATAATTAATTTGAGGAATTCAGTTAGAAATCATGGATTTAAAAAAATCCCAATGAAGAAAAAAATTAGATTATGGTTAAGAATGGTTAGATTATGGCTTAAATGAGTCAGAAAGATATTTTGTAGAAAACCACAAAATATAAAATTCAAGTTAAATTTAAACACTATTAAATCGCATTTAGTTTCAAAGGAATTGATTCCGTTGAAAGAAGATTAATCACATGTTAACATTTCAGTTTTGTACTTTAATTTTTAAATCGCAAAATAACAAAGGCATCAGTTGAACGTATATTTTTAAAGCAGCATAAGATATCAGTAACAAGTTTTTTGAACAATATGCTGTTGTTACCTACGGCACTTTACAAGCTCGCTGACAGATTTGTCAACGATTTTTAGCCAAGTAAGCAGCTCTTGTTTTTTCAGGAAAGCCATCTAGGGTGAAGAGTAAAATAAAATGAGGGTAAATAAAATTTCTCTGTTGTAGTGTTGTGACTTAAGGTACTTTACAAGCCCACTCACAGTTATTTGTCAGCGATTTAAGCCGAGTGAGTGCTTCTTGTTTTTCCAATAGCGCCAATAAGGGCCAAGGGTACTTAGTTACTTCATGCGTCACATTCGCTTACACAACCCCTTTTTACAGGGGGGCACATGCACACACCTTATAGAGAGAACGTAGAAGAAGAATAACCATGCCCGAAACGGGACTCAAACCCTGGAAGTCCACATTGCGGGAAAGACGCGCTACCCTTATGCCTCACCCATTCGCTAATTTACCTTGAAAATAGTACACAGTATTTAATAGTATAGTTAAATCAAGATAATTAAGAGCGTAACATCTAATTTAATTACGCTAAATAATTATACACAATAATTAATTATTTGTATGGTGTCATGGACAAACAAATGATGATGAGTAATAGAAAAGGATATGACTTCAAAGAGACTCGAACCCGGAACCCCCAGCTCTAGGGGGAGGGACAAGCTACCCCTATGCGATGACGCCAATACAACATAAAGTACACATGAGAAATATATGTGAATAATTTGCCCTCTCTTTAAGAAATATGCTTTCTCTACATCATTGTCAAATGCATCCATTCAAATAAAATTCAAAAACTAAATGATTTAAATAAATAATTAGTGTTGAATGAAAGTAATTCGCTTGATAAAGAATAATAATTTCTTATAACTAGTTAGTGTACGGCAAACTATTATAAATTATATTTAATTACTTTTATAATTTAGAAATAAGTCTTTAACTAAACAAGTATTTAACGAAATTAAGAGGAAAAAATATGATCTAGATAAATGGAAAAGTTGTCTATATATTTTGCCAGTTCCCTGACATTAATTTCCTACCATTAAATATCTACATAAAAAGAAATATAATTAGATAATAAAAGCACTTAGATATTATTTTTGTTATCTAATAATAAGAACTATCAGAATAGCATTTCTATCACCTACATCGCATTTTTCCTAACAATTGACCATTACAATACAAGATTTTTGTTCAGTTGCGCTATATTAATGTCCCGTTTTAAAGCAACATTAGTTTAGTAATATTAACATCTCGTTTTGAAGCAACACTGGGGCTATTTTGGGACATATTTTGTAATTTTGACCCCCGACGAGGACGACACCTCAGCTCACAACACATTTTCACATCACAATACATCAGTGGGAGGATGTTTGGCCTGGACGGATTTAACATGCACCAGACCAGCTTACATTGCAGTTTTTCTGTTGAATCGGGAAACCAACCTGAAACCCTTTCGTCCCGATGCCGAGACCTTATCACGATGCCACCGTGGACTTTGCAACCCCCGATGTAATCACCTATATCTCTTCATAGTCTGATAATAAGGTTACAATTATATAAACATTGGAAGATTTTTATTCAAAACAAAATTTTCTTTGGAAATAGAAGTTTTAGCTTTATAAGAATCAATGACAAAATTCTCTCTTTAAAAACACGAAACATGTCAAATTAAATAAAATAAGAAAAAAAAATAGAAATCATAAACTGTGTATCCGAAATTCTATAAAATAGGATTTTATTAGTACAGATATTTAAGTTACATGGATAAACAAAATGTATTGAGCTTAAGGATTGGTATTATATAACTTGTTATAAATGCTGCTGAATATATATCTAGGTAAGTGAAATCTTACCATGAGGCATCAGTAAAATAATTAATCAGTGGTCATTAATAGCATTCCCCCCCAATAAAGCCTGACAGATCAGAATAACAATCCATTACGCTGTAAATGATATATCATTTCTTTCTTGTATACCGGAACCTACACCACTTTCCACTTCCGATTTGATATAACGAAACCAATGACTGCAAGCTGAGTACTCTACCTAATGTTTTCGCCTCTCTTATGACGATAACTATGAGGAACGAACAAAAATCTATCGCATATTTCATCTCCTCTGGGGCTTATTACTCGTTCTTCCAAGTAACAACGAACCAGGACCCTTAGAGGGTAAGAATAGATCTATTATTTATCTATCCGTGCTGGCAAATTGGATTGAACAAGTCAGCTTCGTTTGAAGAAACTCTTTGGCCACGAGGGACTCATCGTAATAAAAAGCTACCGCTTTCGCATCCATCTTAGTTTGTAATGACAGAACCAAATCAGTAAGATATTGCAATAACGTCATCTCCGTTTGCATAAAGCTTTGTTTATTAAGTAATGATTATATCTGCCAAGGTTTAAAATTTCAACTTTCATATTCATTTATGGTTAGTTAAATGAAATATTATGCTTTTCCTTTCCCAGAATCATGGAGAACGATTTTTTGAATATTAGTAAAGAGTCAAATATTCTACATTAATGCATATTATGTTTTATGCTAAGAATCAACCGATGCACAAGGTTGACTAAAAACGAGAAGCAGTTGTTTTCAAATAAGGCACGTGTTTTATCTCGATGCCATTACTATGGTGATGAAGTTGAAATGCTATAAACATGTTATATATATTTTGAATTAATACCTTTATTTCTCATAAAATGACAGGCAGATTAAAAACGAAATCGTGAATATCATATAATATACAATAATTGACTACTTTGCTCCTTATTGCATGTAATTTTTTATATTATTTCATGTATAGAATGAAATTATTGTAATTATTAAACTTAAATTGAGTCACTATATTTAGATGAACCGTTACATTTTATTCCCTGATAAATGTGTCCTTTCTTTGGTACAAGAACAATATAATTCAGAAATTAAATTAATACATGTAGTTAATTTCCTGAACAAAACTTTTGATCTATATCTACAGTCAATTTTTACAAGATTGTATATTTGTATCTACAATAGTTTGTACAATAGGACTGTATATCTATATTAAATTTTAAGACAAAAAGATCAGGAAGAAAAGGTTCAAATTCCAAACGTGAAGAGAAACTAAACACAAAACACATCACACTGTGAATGAACAAACGATATTACAAATTTCTTATCTATGTACCATTCTC
>JAPMOQ010047785.1:1490199-1505174 GCA_026543055.1 Argiope trifasciata | reverse complement strand
GTACATAAATAGTCTGATATAAACTTTTTCCTTTATAACAAATAAAGTGAAAAATTTCGAAGGTTTTTTTATAGCTATTTTGATACTCTGTAGCAAAATAGTAAAATATTCTCATTTTATCAACTCTAGATTTATATTTTCTATAACAGGACACTCTCAGATTAAAAAAAACGTTCTTAAGGAAAGTGGGATAAACTTTCCATCTGTATAAATATATAGAATGAAGAGGATCTTAAAGCTTCCGTATCAATTAACTCTAAAAATGATGCATAAAAAATTGAAAATAATTTTTTTCCTGAAATAAAAGGAAATAATTACATAATGATCCATTATTACGCATACGAATAAACTCTAAATATCATATTGTAAAAAAATGAAAATTCTGAAAGATAATCTTTCTCCCTCATGAAGAGGGTCTACACGAAAATTGCTGCATAAAGAAATAAATGATCAATACTTAACTGCTTCGCGGGGATTGCAGGTTTTCTTTTCTTGCATTACTGGAAGCTATTTTATAATTTCTGAGAGGTTTAAAATGATAAGTCAAACAATTCAAATGTCCATTACAAGTCACTTAAAATTTATTTTAAACAAAAACTTTAAGAAAGTTTTTTTTCCTTTCGATATTAAATGAATGCATTTATTTGAAAATGAATTTAGAAGAAAGTGCACATTAAAAAGCGTTTTAACGTTATTATCGTAAATACCGATTTCATTTCAATGATTTAATTATATCATAAAAATAATCACATATGATTTCAATGACATCCTTTAAAATGCTTCGCTAATAATACATAATCATAGGCCATAAATAAAGTGTATTTTATTTAATTTAATGACAATCTATGTATAAAATTATTTCTATTTCTTTATTGAATAGCTTAAATCTTTTCTAGCGGGTATTAAATTTGCTTTTTTCAGCATGTACCTATGTTAAGTATTTGATCCTCTATATTAATTATTTGGTGAATTCTAATTTTTAAGGACACATGAAGGTCACTCGAAAAGATTTACATTCTTTGGAGCTGTTACTAATTACAATCTATACTTATAATAAAGCTCAATGTGTGTGTGTGTTGGGCTCTACAAACCAGACCGTTGTACCTACAGCTACCAAATGTGGCACATGTATACCTTGAGGGGTGAGAATGTGCACCTCTGAAAGATTTTTTCGAATTTTTTTGCTAGAATTTGAATTAAAAAATTAAGCAAAATTTTGATGTTTTTCCGCTATAACTTTCGAAAACTTTATTGTACAAAATTTATTTTTACATCATATCAAAGATCAAAAAACTATCTTTTTATTAATACTAATACTTTAATCAACAAATTAAATTTCTATTTTTATTGAATGTTTAAAAAAATAATTTAACTATATTTTTCAACAATAAAAATACAATTTAAGCTGCACGTGCACGTAGCGAGTGAAAGGGATAAAAAAATTAAATTAAAGGATAGAAGGGGAAAAGATAAAAAAAAAATCATCAGTTGTCATTATTTTGCCATCAGATTGACAAAAATCCAAATTAAAAAATAAATAAACTATTATTGCAAATTAAACATATAAATATGTAAATTTCAGTACTGTCTGTATGCGATGAAATAAATATGAAATCTGATTTTTCTAAAACGAAAATGCAAAGAAAAGTTTTTATGATTTTTTCAGTATGATTAATTAAATAAATCAGCTTTATTTAAGATAAATATGGTTTAATACATATATTTTCATTCAAGGCCCAACGCCTAAATTTTAAAACTTTAGTAATAGAAATGCATCTATAAAGAGGGTATAAATTAAGGAAATAATTCCATAGTACATAACATGAGTCTATAAATGCTTTAATAAATGAAGAATGTTTAACTTTTATTTAGAACCTCTACTCTTTGAATCATATTTAACAAGATATTTCTCCGACACTAATATTTTAAATAAAAAGAGATACACTTTAATCAATTAAGTCAGTCTCTAAAACTGACTGATTTATGAATATTTTAATATCACCGTTCTATAAAAGAGAGCAATTTTAAACCACTTCATTGACCGTTCCAAAGATGATTAGGGTACAGGGTTCCTCAAGAATCACTGACCTAAGAATGAAAATGTTGATTGTTCTAAACTATTCTATTCAAAACTTCATAACTCGATCAAGTTTGAAAGCAAAAGATAGAAACCTTCATTTATTTATTTGAAAGTTGAAGCTTCTCGAACATTTCGTAGAATACGATTCCTAAGAAGTAAAAGATACATAAACTTTTATACTTAATAATTTTTGGAATTATGTTTATAGACCGAAGCAAAATAAAATATTATTCGCATCATTTGATTCCTTTTGAAAGTGAAAACAAGAACTGAATTTTATGGTGAATTTAAGAAATTTTTGTTGAGTAATTCTTGAAATATTACATAAATTATTGAATTTTTCTGTACTACACACAACGATTCTCTTTTCAGTACTTATATTTTTTTAAAAGCTTGGTTTCAGTAAAAAAAAAGTTTTTTATATCAGTTTGCAGTTTAATCATTTCCATTTTAATTTAAAGATGAAATTTTGCGAGAGCTGACAAATAGAGAGACATAGTGCATTACGGGCTTAAGACCTTTATAACTGCATAATTGAATTATATGAGTACCGAAATTTCAATCTTAAAAAAATTTGATATAGAAGCAATGAAAAGACACGTTTCATAAAGTATTTAATTGACAATGATGTTACATAAGGTATTTAACTGACAATTTTAAAAAGCATTAAAACTCGCGAACCGACTAGTCATCAAAGGCGGCTAGTATTTAATAAATGCGGTTCCGTAAACCACAAACTTACGAAGGCTCTTAACTAATGGATTTTTTTTCCTTTCATATATTTTAAATAATAGATTTAATTATATTTTTTATTTACTACTCTTTTGTCTTTTTTTATAATTTTCATAAAAAAATAGAATATCTTGCTATCAATTTATGTTCATACCCAGGAGTAATTGGTGCCTTTAATCTAAAAACAAAATTTAATTAAATCTATCAATTTTTTGGAAATTAGGAAATATTAAAATACTTCGTTTTTGTCGAAAGTGGAAATGAAATTGCCAAATTTCAAAGCTTCAGCACATTAGAAAGAAAATAAAAGATCGATACCAAATTCCAAATACCATTAATCAAGTTAAATTAAAGTGACCAAAAATTATGAATATTCCCGGAATCTAACCATTAATAATATATTCATCTCAAGGATATTTAATATGTAACATTTCATTTAAATATCAAACAACATTTCCAATAAAGTGATACTTAACTTTTCTCAAAGCTGTGTCAAAGTGAATAACCATCCAATCAATCAATCTACTTCTTTATCCAATTTATTCTCCCGCCCTTTCGAGAAACAAGAAAACTTGATGCATTCCAGAATCTAAGTCTAGAACAAGCTAAATATCTAGTCTAAGATGAATTTATGCTGTATATTTTTGGATGAGACAGAAAACTTAATTTGAAAATTTTAACTCTCATTTTACTTTTTCTCTCAATCATTCTTGAAAAAGAATTTTGAAAAATATGTTAAAATAACCCCGCAGGAAGTATAGTATAATTAACTTTATGTAACTTTTGTCTATTTCTTACTAAAAAAGAATGGGTGTTTCCTCCTGAGTTCGATAATACAATATTTATAGAATTTAAATATTTTTTAATGTCTTGAAAAGTTCTTATCTATATATTTAGGCATCATGTCTAACTAGGTTGAAGTAAGAAAGCGTTATTTTATTTATTTATTTCATAATTTCTTCAGCAAAAATGTTGAATATGTTTCCTTTTTCGATCATTAGAATTATCAATAAACATTTTTTTTTATTTTTAAGCAGTTTAAGCCGATTTTTATAATTAAAAATGAGCCAATTGAAAATCTTGAAAATAATAAGAAATATAGAATTTTCTGAGACATTTTCCATTAATATCTGTTTATTAATCACTATCATTCATTCGTAAAATTGCCGTCATCATTGATAAAGGCTAAAAATTTCATTAAAATTATTAAAAAGTAAAAATTTATAATGTATTTTTATTATAAAGTCAAAGTTGAAATTGAAAAAACTGAAAATAATAAGAAATATAGCATTTTTTTATAATAATTTCTACTAATATCTGTTTTTTAATCATATTCACTTGCTCATAAATTGCTTTGGCTTCATTAATGTTTGAAATTCATTAAAATGATTAAAAAGTAAAAATTTATAACGTATTTTTATTATAAATTAATTAGCCTTTTCCTAAAATTATAAACCTTTCTTACTCATAACTTAATCTGGTAATTATATCTACCTATATTTAAAATTTAAACGGCTAAATGTGATCTAAAACGGAAGACTGAATTGCAATCAATCAAATTTTATTTCAAAAAATTCTTTCTCACTTGAAATTTTAATCATTTATATCATTTAAAATTGTTCTTGATGGCACCCTGGCCTAAGGGTCGAGCTTCTTTCCCCGTCGTCTGAGCGTCCTGGGTTCGAGTCATGGTGCGGGCATGGATGCTCTTTACCTAGTGTTCTAGCTGCGAGATCTGTGAAAGTGACACCCTGTGGAAAGGTACTGTGCAAGTGAGTATGTGAATGTCATCTTCATGTGAGCTAGAAGTCAGATTTCTGCACTCGAGCTCTGTGTGGTCCTTCACCTCAGAAGCTGTTGCAACCCCTCCTCGTCCCTTGTAATGTGGACACGACATCATCATTATCATCCAAATTTTTCTTCATGCGAATTGACCCTTCAGCAGTCGACTTACAACCGTTAAATCATCCAGCAAATCCAATTAAAAATATAGTGGAAATATAATAAAGAAAGAATTTACCTCTAATTATGAAAAGTAAATAACTAATATGCCTTTATATTTAAATATAAACTGCTAAAGTAGAGTAATAAACTCCTTTTTCAAATATTTTTTCTCTATAACAATTTCACACATTTCCTCTTTGATTCTTTTCTAATCTTATTAATCTTGTTTAAATACCAAACACTCTTTAATTCTGGAAGGAAATTTGTGTTTAATAATTAATCTAGTAGCTCGTGAAATTTCGTCAATTAGGGCTGCAACAGCCCTAAAATTGTTTTAAAAACGAGAATTTTCGTTTTTAATCTTATTAAGTTATTTTTCCTTCCAGAGGGTTCAATGATCAAAGAAGAGTGGGGGATTAATAAAAAAGAAGAAAGAGGAGGGAGAGTTAATCGATACAGAGGGGAGACAGGGATAAGAGTGGAAATCGGATAGCCCTCGAAAGCATCAACATTTGTTCACGGCGTAAAGCTGAGTAACTTGGATGTTCGCATGTGATGCTTTTCCCCATCTTGAGTCCTGTGTTTTGGACAGCTCTGATTTGCACTCTGTCAGATAATAACACCCTCTTTCCCCTACTACTCAAGGCTCACCATAATTCTCTTAATCAAGGCGGGTGGGGTCTATGTTTCTCGTTCGCCATTTTCGATTTTTTGTTCTTTCCTTCATGCGTCTGTGACAGAAACATTTATAACAAAATATATATTATCTTTATTTTGTTAGAAGTCATTCATCTTTTTAAAAAATGCATCAATGTTTTTTCTAAGATACGTTGCAGATATTAACAATCAAACGCCTCAACTTCTGAGACGAGGTTTCTTTTTTAAAAGAATTTCAATTGTTTTATTTTGAAAAATATTTTTAGTAGCATCGCGCGTTCCTGAATGACGAGCCGCCTCTTCAGGTAGCATACAAATGAAGTATTCTACTTTCGTAATTAATCTTCAAAAACTACTAAGACCGACACTTTAATACTAAATATTTAGCCTAGAAAAGATCCATGAAATTATAAAATTAATTTCCATGAAATGCCCTTGAATTTCCATGGAATTAATACTGATTATGATGAATTAATATTTTCATGATGGAAATAATGCTGGAAATCCATGGAAATTATACTGATGATACAAAAACTCCATGAAATTTTAATACAAATAAGTTGAATATATGGTGGAATTTAAAACAATATTTAAAGAATACGAGCTATTAATTCGGAACATTTTCCATTGTATAAAATTCGATATATCTTAATATTTTCTGCTCAAAGCTATGCTGCTATGTAGAATTAACTAATGAAACAGATCCAAATTTCATAAAATGGTAGTGATAATTAACTCAACATCTAAAGTAATTTAAAACAACTGAAAAAAGTAGAAACTGTTAACTTGGAGCAAATACCGATGAATACAATAAGATACCTTGTTATATTAGATGTGAGAAGCCTCTCATATTCAAACGTACACAAGGAGCTGAAATTCAAATACATGCTGTTATTCAGAGTTATATAGAAACAATATAAATCGGAAACAACTAGCCAAGATTCAAATACATAGTGTTATTCATAACTATTTGAAATTAATACAAATCGCAGATTTTGAAAAACCATCACTGAACACTGAATAAAATTCGATATCTTAATAATATTGGCTACATCAAACCTTCCATGTTAATAATTGACCAATAAAATGGGCAAAAATTTCATAAAGTTTTAGTATTAATTTAGTACTATTTAGAGCAACGTGTAAAGAATATGTGTTCTTGAAACGGATATTACTTATAAAATAAGATATTTCGTAATATTTATTACAAAAAATGCCTCCCAAATTTGGAAGGGTCCAATAGCATTATCATATTCTAAGAAACTAACTCAATCTCACAAAGAAAACTATATCAATCGCTATACCGCTCTCAATAAAAGATGATACAGACATACATTCCCATTGCAAATCAATAAAAAATGTTTTTTTTCTGTACTATTTGTCCAAATAAAATTTATAATACCACATTTATAACAAAAATGCAAATAATGCTTACATTTGCTTTATTATTGGGGCTTTATTAATTAAGATTGGTCAAATTATACTTTTGAAAAGAAAAGAAATGTCCTCAGTTTGCAAAAAGAAAGAATGGTTAAATCAACATTTTCATTGTAGCCTTCTCCTTCTTAACTTATTTATATTCTGCAGTTTAACTTATTTATATTCTGCAATATTTTAATTAATTGACTTTGCAAAGAAAAGAAATTAAAAACTAAATAAAACTTTCTAAAGAAAAGGCATCATAAAGGCTCTTATGGAAGTGATGGAAAACACAGAAAGATAACTGAAGTAGTATAATATAACATGATTGTTTGTGACAATTTCTTAATTGAGACTGTGTCCTATTTTATTTAATTAATCGATTAAAGTTTTCATAAATTTGTGAATCAGAATAATGGCATTTTAAGCTACTGCCTAGACAGAGGGAAAGTAAAATATTTATTCTCTCTTTCTCTATTGTTTGTTTTTATTGGTCATGTAAAAATATAAAATGTATGCGTTATGAGTTAGTCTGGTATACAGATTCAGTTAACCTGTTTCCCAAGAACTGATAGAGAGAGAAAATATTATTAAAAATTATTTTATAACAATATCACGAATAAAGAATGAGAAAATATTATCTCTAAAAATCCAAAAATTAGGAGAAAATTCTTAAAACTACTCTTTAATGACATTAACAAGTCAGAGAATCAGCATATTAAACGTTAAATCGTTGAAACTTGTCATATTTATTTGTCTTTCTTAATCTCTTATTGCGTAACACAGAAAATAGAATTGTTTTTTCTTGTTATGTGATCTTCGGAATAGCTAGGAAGACATTACAGATGAATTAACAAGAGCAAAACTTCTTCGTATATACTCCATTAATTCTTAAATATTTTCTTAAATATTAGGATTTTTTACAAGAAATTGTAAATAATTATCTCTATTTTTTGTTTTCTTATATGCGAAGCATAAAAAGTTATACTGAAGAAATGAAAGAAAAACATTATAATAATAAAAAAAGCTCAACTTCAAAATTTTATTCAGTCTTATATATTCAGACTTGACAAGTCTAAAAACGCTTTTACATATGTGCCAGAGCATGATAACTCAGAAAAAAAACTGAACAAAGATAATTTTGCATGTAGTCTTTGCACTAAAATTCCCGATTTTTATCAAAAATTAGGCAAATGTCAATGTCTATCAGTTTGTCCATTTACGTGTGAGAAAAATAACGCAAAAATATAATAATCTAAGTAAATTTTAACTATCGAAATTGGAAATATGTCTCACATTTTATATTAAAATCGTAAAAGACAGACCATCTGATCACCAGTGTGTGAATGTTATAAATCAGCCGACAATAATCTGAAGTTTTGCATTAGTTTTAACATCAAAGCTGCAGGTTTGTGATTAAATGTGGATTTAATAGCATTTAAGTGAAAATAGTCTATTCAAAAATGCGTGTTCAATTGTCATCAAGGTACTACAAGGCCAAGATCGAATTTGGAAATGTTATAGAAAGTTAGAAAAGATTCTCGCTTCTTAAAATATTAGATCTGTTCATCCCTTTGCTTTCAAATATAGACAACAATGGATATTTTTCAAATGCAGAGAACATAGAATAGAGACGATTCAATTTTCAAAAAATATTTTAATAGAATTCTGGATTTCGAAAAACATATTTATAAAAAAATAAACTAAAAATTTAATCGAAAACGGTCGATGCTTCTCTCTCCGTTTTTATTCATTTTAACACAACATTTTTCTTTAGAAAAAAAAATATCCAAATATAGTCTTCAAGCAAAGAAATTAAATTTTTTCTCGCAAAAATACAGATTTTTCCACACGAAATTCTAAGGCCTTAAAAATCATTCATCCATAGAAGCATCTACCCTTGAATATTTTCATTCCCTTAATTCAACTCAGAAATAAACTGCGTGATAAGTCCTGACAATCACAACTTATCTCCCCCGTTTCCTACTTTTCAATTTTCTAAAGTCTCGAGGCGTGAGATGGTCTTGGAAAATTTGAAGGACCAACCCAAGCAGATAGTGTTGACAAAAATGTGAAAACAGATTCAATAAGAAAAAAAAAGATGGTGGAAACTAGAATAATGATTCCCCATCTCTGATACTGACAGCCACTTCTTTAAGAAGAACACCCAACTCCAGTGGGAAAAAATATTCCCAAGATCACATACACAATCAAGAAAATATACTTAGAAGGAATTCAAATTTTACGGAATTTCCATTTTTGGTGTCCTTTCATCCATCTCTAGAAGAACGATCGCCTGGTATCTCAAGATAAATAAATGGAGGTGTGAAGCTATCTTCTCATTGGAGGGTTTTCGTGATAGTGAGAGAAGAAGGTGGGGTGAAAACTTTCTTGATCAACTCTTAAGACAAGCGCGGAGGAGGAGGAATGCTGTCACGTGATCCAGAGGTCCAGAAAAAATTTCGGATATAAGAGATGTTTCGTGTGTAGCAGTGATTCAACAGGCTGCTGAGATTCAACTGGTTCTTTTTACTCGCCATTTCTATCATCAGTCGTCTTTTCCCAATTCTTGTCGGTTTCTCTTCTCTTGCTGTTATAAAAGTAAGTATTCTTATATAGTCTTGCGCAATTCTGATTTATAAGGTTAGAGTTTTATCTTTTAAGGATTCTGATTAAATTTTGTTTTATAAATCAATGTTTCATTCTTATTTTTATCCTACAAAATTTAAAGGGGTGGGGTCTTATGAGTATTCTGTCCTTCATTTCTCATCATACTTTTAAACTAACTAGCATTTTATCTTTTACATAATTTCATAAATTTGTGTTTTAAAAATTAACATTTTATTTTTCTCTTGTGTTGACTAAAATCTGTTGTATTTAATTATTGCTATGTCTCTAAACTTCATCTTCGGAAAAGGTTAAAAACGGTTTTCGTTCAGAACAGCCTAAATGTTAAATATTTATTCTAAAATTTGGCATAAGGTAAAACATTTAATTCTTTAAAAACTAAATTCTTGAAAATAATCAAAGATTTCGATCAATGTGAAAAAACTTATGAATCATTAATAGATGTCTCCATTATACATTTTTATGTTTTAACTTAAAACATAACGAGTTATATGTTTATATTGCACTCAACTATGGTGTTTTTTACATGAGATGACTTCTCACTACAGAAAATGTATCAAATGTAACTAAAAAATAATGTTTTATTAAATTAAAAGAGATACTGTAAAATATATGGATATAAATATAATATGGTGACCAAGGGGTCCACATTTTTTATGTCAAAAACTACCAAAATTATTCCTCCATTTGTATTCAACAAATATTTATTATTTACCACTAACATTTGTAATCACTCGTTGAAAATATTCTGCAGTACAATTATGCCCTTTACACATGTTACCTATAATTTTTTAACACTTTCTCTATTCAACTTATAAGTATTATTTACCTCAAAGGTTATCAGCAATAATTGAGAATATACTGCGTTTAATGAATCTAGCGGTATTCAAATCTTGATATTCTTAGTCTCCCCTATACCCCCTTCCAGTAAATATGTTTTTTTTACCTCTAAAGTTCACCTCTAAAAAATAATTTTAGTTTTTTTTACCTCTAAAAAATAATTATGAAAGATTGCAAATAGTAAGGTATTAAAAAGATTTGTTCCTTTTAAAAGAAAATCAAATCTCAAGTAATATGCAAGATCTCAGCGAAGTATCCATAAAATCCTTCAACATAACTTGCTTTTCCTAAAAAGCTTTAGAAACAGTTAACACCACCATTTTGAAATAAATTATATCCCATTAAATATGTTGATGGATTAGCCAGACATCTAAATATTTCACATTATTAAATATTAAGAAATAAAGCAAAGACAAGTTATTAATTACTTTAATTAAATCAAAACTACTTTGCTTTTTATTATATTACATAGATAAATAAAATGGGAATGTCGTATATCTTAAAATAAATTAAAGAAATTTTGATTATGTATATATGTCATGTATGTTCAACATATATTCCCAAACAACTGGACCAACTTTAACCAAATTCTTCAAACTTGTTACATAAAAAATGAGAAAAAACATTTTTCGAAACATAAACGTTAATTAATTGTTAATTAATAAAAATTTGCCTTTTTTTACTTTAAACCTCTGTACTACTATATTTTTAAATTTCACTTTCATTTTGATACTTCTTTTGATGAAGCTTTAGTCAGTCGTAAAATAATAATTTAACCCTGATTCGAAGCAAACTTAAGAAAATAATCCATATAAAAAATGCCTTCTTATACTTTGGTTCTTGTGAACTAAATGTGATGAACTAACAGAATAAATATTAATAACTTTAAGTGAAAATAAACGGTAGGTATTTTTTAAAATCTTCTTGCTTAGTTTGCACATTGATTAAAATCAATTAATAAAATGGTTTTGTATATTAAAAATTTTATACAAAAGCACAATTTTATACAAATATTATATAAGGAAAAATTTTAATTCCGAGAAACGTAGGGTTTACTATATACATAGGGTTTTTATAGATGTAAGGTTGTATTCTTATATGTTTAAGATACTCAGATAATGTATAGCCATAACTTTATTTAGTTTGCCCTAGCAATATAATTGAGTGCCAATCATACCAATATTTCAAATAAATGAAGAATTTATAGAATTAAGGAATTTTAATAACAAAAGAATGGAAAAATATTAACCAAAGGAAAATGAAACAGCAGTAATTCCAGGTATTTCTAAATAAACCGTAATTTTAGTAATTTTTAAGACCTTAGAAAAGGTGTAAGAATTTTTTGGTTCTGTAGTAAGAATTCGGTTCTACAGTAAGGATGGGTTTAAATGAGAAAGGAAATTGAACTCTTCAGTGCAATATCATGGATGAGATGAAAACTGTTCCATGATGGTTACATAAGTTTTCTTATAAAAAAAAATTAATGTTTGGGTATAATTTTCATTAAATATTTACTTTTCGCCTGTTTGGTTAATTTATGTAGATATTTACTATTTAAACAATCTTGCAATAAAACGTACAAGCTAACATTACTTTACCAAGCATATAGTTGTATATTGATCAAATCTGTCTAAAAAGTACTAAACGTTTAATTATTTATACTTTAAAAATATTTCCATAATAATTACACTCTAATTGCAATTGATAACAAATTTCTAAACTTTTAGAAATAGGAGTACGCTTCTTGCTGAAAAAATGCAATCACAAAATCACAGAATTGTTTTTTACGTTAAGTCAATAAATTTCTTGTTGAATCAATGAAATCTAAATTTTAAATAGTCCACAGTCATATTAGATATATTTTATAATATAACCTTGCCATTCTGACAATTTTAATGAAAACCAATTTCTCTCCTGAGAATAAAAGTAAGATATTAAGTTCGCTATTTCATTGTCTAAAGTCTTTTTAATTGTTGTTGTAAGGAAACTTTTAAGAAATCGTATCAAATTCAAATAAGGCAAGAATAATTTATTATGTTTTGATTTTTGATGTCTTTCGGTTACAATAACACAATTAGTGACTTAAAAAGTTATTTCTTTACTTCGTTTCAACCATCTTCTTTCTACAATAATCAGGTCGTTTGAAAGTCATTTTTAAGGAGTATTGAGTTTCTGTAAGAGTAAGTAACATAATTATCTTTTTAATAGGATTCAAAAAGATAGTTTTTATTCCTACTCGTTACGTAAAATAAGAAAGTGGGAGTTTGTTTTTCTAAACGAATTGATATCAGATTCTATCATTTTGAAAGAATACATCTTTTCGCAATACTCGTTTCGCAAACTTGTTATTCATCAACTTACATTTCGTAAAAATAATAATATGCGCAATAAGTAAGTTTTAGAAATATATGAACATTTTTTTTTCAATTATATAAAAAAACAATTATAATCTCAAAATGGTGATATTTATTAGAAACCGTTAAATTTGTTTCAGGATGAAAGCTATACAATAAAACTGATAAATCTACTTTTCAGGCAAATTAACAGGTAAAACGAATTATGTGATTGTTAGCCTTTTTTCGTTCTTTTTTATTTCAATAAATACATATTTTCTAAACTAACGTTTCAGTCGTAAATAAAAATAGTAGAATAAATTTTCTAAATAAGTAATCTTTATCATACATAACAAGAATCTATGACCTAAAACCTTTTGAAATTTCATGACCATGATTTTTAGATTTTTTATTTTCTCTTATCGTTAAATAAATACTTTTGATATATTTAAGGATTTGTTAAGACCAATAATAGTAATAATCAAGATTTTTGGTATATAATGATTACAAATTTATAACTTCAAAAATATTTAAATGCAACTTAAATTCAAAAAATATCAATTTGGAAAGTTAAAAATTTAAAAATTTATTATTTTGCTATTTATTCTTTTAATTCTATCCTATCCGATTATTAGTAATTGAAATTAATATTTCGAACAATTTTTTTCACAAAACCAATATTTTAAATATTAAAATTCTCTTCATATACATTATAAAAAGGCTTCCAATTCGCCATCCTTTCAATGGCTTTACCGTCACATATATGATAATGTAAGGAAAAAACTTCTACAGTGAGTGATTTTGAAAAAGCACTCAAGAGGCAAAAATACCGATGATCTAAGTGAAATATTAGAACCCAAGGATTTTTGAAAACTTTTTCATTGTAAATAATTTAGAGAAAAAATAAATTAATTAAAAGTAGTTCATAGATTTCCCTACGTTTCTGCATGCCACTGGCTTTAGATGGATTCCTGTCTGTCTGAGATTTCGTACTCTATTTAGATGAATTGAAAAAGTGAAAGTCATAATTAAACCATAGCTGAGGGTCATTTTAAAAAATATTTTATTCCAAAAAAGCCTACAAGAAGCACCGTTTATTTTTATGAAAAAATTCTTTTTTTACTTAAAAAACATGTAATTGTTAGAGTATTAGGTATAAGTATTATTATTTGGACCATTATAATTTCTTTATATGAATATCTTTATATGATTTTTACGATATTTTTCACAATACATACTTTACAAGTACAATACGAGTCACATTCTTGATTTCTGTATTTTTTCCGTAAAATTTGAATTAGGGTTTATGTTATATAATACAAGCAATATGAAAATTATAGAATAAAAATATAGAAATACTATGTTTAAGTCAGCTATAATTTGATAACCAAATGTTTATGCGAGTCTATAGATAAAAAGATTAAACAGCTTTAGAAGGCTGGATTCGCAATAATTTTAAGTAACCGTTTTTCTTAAAATCTATCAAAACATAGCGCTTTTCATTGAAATAGATTTTCTCTAACACTTTTCAATAATTAAATGAGAGATTGAAAAGTTATTTATTTACTACGTTTTCATGTTGGAGGAGGAAAGAGTTTCGAACAGAAAAGTTAACTAATAATGTAATCGCAACTAAAATATTTTAATGATGAATTGTATTAAAACTTCATGCTTTAAAATTCCTTTTTTTATATTTCGTACATACATTTGTGTATTTATCAATTTTTTTTTAAATTGTCTGATGCAAGTTATTATAAAAGATTTTTGAAATAGAAAAATCCTAAAATTTAATGTACGTTGTACTTATTAGCAAGTTTATCAATTAAAGAACATATATTTCATGAGAGATTCGGCATAGATTTTTTTGTAGCTTAACTTACTATATAAATGTTATAACTAAAGCACAGAATTGATGTTTTTACGTTAAGTCAATAAATGCCTTTCTCAATCTACGAAATCTACATTTTTATATAGTCCATAGACAAATTAGATTCATTTTATAAAATAATCTTCAAACTCTATCATTTTAAATGAAAAGACGTTCTACTCACCTGTGAATAAAACTAATTAAGACATTCAACATCGAATGTTAGTGTCTTAAATATTTTCAAAAGCCGTTGCAAGGAAGTTTTTAACAGATGGTATCAACTGTATATAACAGAACAATAAGTTAATAGCCTCTAGATTTCTTTCGGATACAGCTGCGCAATTACTCACTCAAACATCATAATAAATACTTGCGATTCTTGTAATGAAATTTCTTGCTGGAAATATGTGAGCACAATCTTATACATGTATATATAAATATAAATAAATATATATATATATATATATATATATAT
>JAPMOQ010047785.1:1479208-1489799 GCA_026543055.1 Argiope trifasciata | reverse complement strand
TATATATATATATATATATATATATATATATATATATATTCTATGAATATTAATTTTCCTTCTTTTTTTTACTTAAACAAATGTATTCTTAGTTTTAAACCAAACGTTTCAGTCCTAAACAAAAATATTAAAATAAAACTTAGAAATCGATCATCTTTAAAATGGAGAAATCTGATTTTTTTCGTTAAAACTTTTTTTTTAATTTCATGACCATTACTTTAAGCTTTTTATATCCTTTTATATCCCTCGTTTAATACAAACTTTAGATATATTTAAAGTTCTACTAAGTACAATAATAGTAATTACCACGTTTTATTATCGAATGTTAATAAATTTCAAACCAGCAATAAAAAAATATTAGGTTTGAGAATTAGAAATTGAATAATCTGTTTTTTTTTTCAAATTTATTCTTATAATTCCATCTAAAAGGAAAATGTTCCACATTGATGTCAGTTGCAATGAGTACTTAAAATTAATATTTCGGATATTTTTTCAAAAAAATTTTTTTTAATAAGTGAAATTCTCTCCGTAAGCGTTATAGAAAGACTTCCAATGAGCCATCCTTTCACTGACTTTTTCGTTATATATGTATCTATGTAAGGAAACAACTTCTACAGCGGGTTTGAAAAAACGCAGAAATACCGATGGTCCAATGACAATATTAGAAAATTATGATTTTCGGAAACCTTTTCATTTATAATGTAAATAATTTACAGAAAAAAAGAAAGGAATTAAAAGCAGCCCCTCGACTTCATTAATTTGCTATACGAATAACGTTTTACCCATGTCAAAGTTCTCTTCCTACTTTTAAACGAATGGAAAATTTGAATGCCATAATTGATTCTTTTCTCGAGGTCATTTTAAAAAAATTATTTTTTTTTTCTTAAAAAGAGAGGGAGAGAAGAAATGTATTTTGCTGTAAAAGTTATTTGTTCTTTTTTTACTTAAAAAACGTACGCCTGCTCAAATATTTTTTTAGGAGGAATGATTTCTTCATAAGAATGCCCTATAAGAATTTTATAATATTCGTCGATAGTAAAGACGTACAAAAATAATGCAAGCTGAGTTTTGTATGTTGTAAATTAAATTTTAATTAAACTTTATGATAAATAATGTAGATAATATGATAGTTAATGATAGTTCTATATTGAAACCAACTGAAATTAAGTATTCAAAGGTTGATTAAAATGTATCAATAAAAATAATAAACAGTGTTAGAAATGGTATTCTCAATAATTTTAAGTAACCGACGCTCTTAAAATCTATCAAATCATTACACTTTTAATTGAAATATTTTTGCTTTAAAAATTTTGAATACTTTAGTGAGCTATTAAAAAATTATTTATTTTCTATGTTTTCAAGTTGGAGGATGATAAATTGTAGTACAGAAATTTTCAACTAATGAATTTTAATAACAAATACAACTAAAACTTTATGTTTTAAAATTAGCTTTCCTTTTATTTCTTATGCATATTTGCATTTTTATGTATTTTTTCAAATCATTTGGTGCAGGGCTCATATAATACATTTTTAAAATCGAAAAATTCCTAAAATTTAATATACTTCTTACTTCGAAAGAGACTTATCGATCGAAGACTAAAGGTTTCAGAGGAAATTAGAGATTCAGGTTAGATTTTTTTTTCGTAACTTAAAAATTTAGTATTTTTTTTTTATCATATCAAACATTTTTTAAAGTTAAACTCAAAACATACAGATAGACACTTGTGGAAAAAAATATAGTGTTAGGCACCGATAATAATTTTGCATTGCAATTCGAATAAAAAAGTGTAACACAAAAAACTGTATAAATGTCTATCACATGTCATATAGAAATTTTGCACATCCCTTAAAATTACTTATTCTTAATTCACATACAATTTGCATTAATTTACAATTATGAGTGACAATTGATAATAATTTGCTATAAAATGTAACTTTTTCTAACGAGCACGCATAGAGAGAACAAACACAAAACATATAAAAAAATAATTTCTACTGTTTCTAATATGATATTTAAAATGAATTGTAATGGCTTAGAATAAAAGTTTCTGTAATTTTTTTAAAAAAAATATGAGTATTTTAAACAAATAGATTGCATTTTCATCAATCACAGCTTACACCTACAGAAGAGATGCCGAAAAGATGATTAAGAGGGTGGTGAAAGGAAGTCACTGCAACAAATTTAAAGAGAAAGCGTTAATTTTTATACTTAATATCAACTAGAGTACAAACTTTTGCTCGTTAAATCTCTTGTCAACTAGTTTGTTAACGCTACTGTTAATTATTGTTATTTAGTAAATATATAAAAGATTAATATAGTAAAAGTAAAAGATTAAAACTGGTAAAGAGGAGAGTGACAGGAAGTTACTTCAATAAATTTAAAGAGAGAATATTATTGTACGTACTAAATAGCAGTTAGAGTGCAAAATTTTACTTAATAAAACGCTTGTTAACTTCATCGATTGCGCTATCGTTGATTATTATTATTTGGTGAATATATAAAAGATTAAAAACTAGATAATGATGATAAAAATAGCATCTTATCATACAAAAATTTAAAAATAATCTTGATCATAAATCTAAAGGTCAAAATTAAAATTATTAAAGGTTAAGATGCAGGAAACAATAGGAGAAAAATATAAAGCTATGTTAAATATCATAAGAAGCATACCCATTCATTATGTAAAAAATAAAATGCATAATAAAATCAGTTAAGACTTGAATTGGAGCATTTCTATCTGTACCACAGGCTTTACAATTTTTGCTTTACCACCAGAGTTTTGACAACTAATTATTTTTCTCCTTTACTGCAATGGGAAAATATTTTTTGTTTGTGCTTATTATTTGGTTTTAAAATAAGAAACCATTTCCAAAAAAATGTTGATATCATTTCGTAGAAAATACTTGTTAACTGATTTCATTTTCAGTAAAAATTGATTCACTTTCAAAGAAATTGGACATCCAACAAAAAAAAAATATTTTAAAAATTACCAAAATCATGGTAACATAATCAAAGAAATATGGAATCTCAATCCATTAAATTATAAATTTCCCGATAAAGAAATTCTGATAAAAATACTTTGTATTTAAAAATTGGGAATAATCCACTTATATTTGATTATGCTTCTTTCTTCTTACTTTTTAACGCATGATTCACCAAAGAAGGGGGATATATTTCCAAACTCTAGATACTCCAATAATTTAGAGTAGATATATTAAATGGATATCGAAGTAAGCGGATAAAAGCATAATGCCTTAGTGTCTGGAAAAACGGAAGTACTTCGGAGCTATTTCCTTAGATAGTCCCAAGTACTTCCTGTAGGCTTACCATCTAATAATGAGAAATGGCTTTCCCTTAGGATAAATTTGGTTATTTACAAAATAGTGCAACTTTTTTTTTAAACTTTATTGTTATCTTCTTTTATAAAAGCAAATCCGTTTTTTCTTAGTTTCAAAGAGTTTTAAGAATTTCTTACTTTGCTTGTTTTTTTTTATTCTTATCCGGAAATTCTGTTATGTGAAGAATTAAAATACAGATAATAATGAATTGCTTTAGTTTATCATCTGTGGAAAAACAAATTTTCAAGAAAATACAGTTGCAAAACACTATGCCTTATAGGAACTAATACAAATTTGCGATAATATATTCGATTAAAAATAAATTGCAATGAAACTCCAGTTATTCTGATTAATGACAATCAGGGTCAATCTAATTAATTGGATAACTGAGGAAAAAATTTGATTTATTAGGAGTAAAAGCTAAATTAGTTAAATAATTAGTAGGATATAAGCTTAATCATTGATACATTAAGTTTTTGACTATAAAAATAATGTTGTTTTTATTTTGACCACCTCCTTCATGCTTGAAAATATGACTTCTTGAATGTAACAATTCAAATAAGTTTTTTCACTGTTTTTATTCCGGAAAGTTATGAATTTGTATTTCTTTTTTCGAAATCTCGAGTTAGGATACTTGAAGTTGTACAGTGATTAAATAATTATTTTTTATATTCATCCTATAAAGGGTATTTGAGATCAGATGCATTTTGTTTTCACTTAAATTTTGTATAATATATTTTTTACTTATATTATTAATATTATAGCGATCGAATATGGCTTGAGTTTGGCAAATAAGACTAGGAAAATATAATTAAAGAAATTATCTTGCTAAATTTACTTAATAAACTTAGTAAGGTAATTATTTACACGGACGGTATAGTAACTAATGAAATTTGAACCGTCAGCAAACTTGAGTACAAACAACCACATGCGTATGAAGTTGTAAACGACGAGCATAGATGAAACTCACATACTGAGATAAAAAGGAAGAGAAACGATGAACTGTTGGTTAATTCTGAATTTCGATGCAAAAATGTTTATTTTACCAGAATTTTTTAATTTTTAAGTTTTACTTTACAAAAGACCTTCTGTCCATGTGTATAAGGCCTCTTTATACCCACTCGTGTAATTTGAAGAGTGGGAAACATATACAAACGTCGTCCTCGTCATCTGTCAAAAAGATGTATGAGTTCTCTCTCCAATAACAATCCAGAAGATTCAAAGATAAAAATTAATCCAATAAATTAAATCAATATGCACGATACCTCAATTACTTGGAAAGTGCTTCTACACTAATCCTCTTACTTAGAAAGCAACTCACAAATTGTTTAGGTAGCAAAGCCAAAAATAATCCCATAAAAGTTTTTTTAATAATGCCTGAAATTATTAAAGCATTAGTGAATTTTTAATCATCTCTGTACTTAGTAGCACTTTTAAACTCCTAACTCTAAATTTACTCGCAGGTAAAAAACACTCTTTATTGTGCTTTTCTTACTTTATGTCAATCATAATTTTATTGTTACTTCATTCAAATTGACCAGGTAAATAATTTACTATAGCACTACTTAAATAAGCCTCTTTAAAATATGTATAATACGCATTTTACAAAAATAATTTTTTGTATACTTTTCCATGCCATTATTATGCATTTTAATGTAATAGAATAAGCTTACGTGTTAATTACTTTTTTAAACTTCTAAGTTTTTGAATTTTTTTCCTCAAAAATTATTTTTTTAAAGATGCGTATAACACTGAAGACTCCTCTTTGGCGTTTAGTAGGTGACATTTACCCTTGAGCGTTGTGCAGACAAGCACCCTTCTTAATCGTATTATTGATTTCAGAATTAAAATTTTAAATTGCCTCACAACCAACGTAGGTTTATGTTTACAGCAATCAGAGAAAAAACTCCTGAATTTTTAATGAATTCAAAGTTAAATATTTTTATGATGATAAAAAGAATAAAACAATAACCTTACGATGCAAGATAATGGATTTTAATTAATAATTTATATCTTCCATTCTTGTCTTTAATAGAATTATAACAATGTTAATTCAAGAATATTTGGGAAGCAGCATTTAAATTTGTCACATGACAGTAAGTGTCAAAGATTTTCAGATCTTATTAATTTTTAAGGTTGTGTTTGAATTTCTTGATATGTTTGATTTCAATAAAAAATTATTTTACCAAATTTCCTTCTAAATAAATACCACTTTGTAGTATTTTCCCATTTGCTAAATAAATTTCTTTTTATGAAGTTATATCATAAGCAAATTTATGCCAATTCTATTTCCAAATGATAATTAGAGAGTAAAAATATTTGTACTTATTTTTAAATATTAAAACTATAATTACTACAATCATAAAAACTAATGATGCATGAATTATATAATTAGAATACAAAGTTCTCACTTCCTATTTTAAGAACAACCAGATTTAAGTTCAAATTAATTTAAGTTTTAGTACCCTTTATCAAAATAAAAAAATTTAACCCTGATTAATTTCCTAATTTTAATCTCAATTCAGCCCATATTAACTTCTTTCTAAAATGTTCTGTTATTTCCAGATCCAATTCCAACTTTCTTATCTAATTAATTAAACACGCTCTCAATGAAACTGCTCACTTCAGCAATTTTCTGCGCTTTAAGTAAAGGGGGAAAATCCTTTATGTTTGCAACATTCTTTTAAAGATACCTAAATTCCTATTCCTAAGACTACACGTGTTAAAAAATCCATATCAAAATCTCGCTATAAAATCACTGAGGGAAAAATTAACGTCTCTTTTGTTCTTGTCCTCTTGTATCTTGTACTGATTTATCTCATCACATCTTCCTTGTACATAATATGTATGCCTCTCAAAGCTCTAAATTATCAAAAGTTTCTTCTATTCGATCAAGTAACTCTAAAATATGTTTTTGATATATATACATATGAATATAACCTAAGATCGCCTTTCAAACAACTTACGGCAGTTCTTTGTCTGTAGTATCATTCATAGTCATTCATGTCTGTAGTATCATATCATCATATCACAGAAATGAGTTGTTCTTTCAATCCATATGAAATAATTGTAGGCAAACGTTCTTCTTGCAATTTTCAAGCATTCAAAGCAGGCAACATCCGATACTTACGTTTTGGAAATCAATTTAATTTTTTTCGCGCTTTTCTTCCGCTTGTCTTTTCGAATTTGAATTGAAAAGTTGCTTATTGAAAATTCATCATGGCTATATCCAAATTAATCAAGAGTAACTTCAAGAATAAATACAGAACTACGCATACTTAACTGACACCTGTCTTATTCTGCAACTAACTTTTCTGCAATGCCGAAGTCCTGAAATAGGGGTAGAGCATCTACCCCGTGATTTGAGCGCCACGGGTTATAGTCTTGTTTCGGGCATGGTTATTCTTCCCTTGCAGTCCATTTCTGAGGTGTGTGGATGAGCCCCCCTGTAAAAGATGTTCTGCAAGCGAATATGTGAGTGTATCATCTTCATTTGAGCTAGAAGTCAGACTTCTGCCTACGGGTGCTCAGGTGTCTTTTCCTACAGAAGAAACCGCATCCCCTTTCCTTGTTAACATGGTCCAGGCATCATCATCATCAAATTTGCAGTAATAAAATCTTTCTACATTACTGATTTACTTGTCCCAGATTTTGAGCTCTTGATAAGTTTTGGGAAATCTTCTGAACCCATATTTTTGCTTCAATTCGGAAAAAAATCTTCTTGCAGGGGTGCGTGTAATGCTTAAGATGTTGAAATGAAAGCAAATTTTCTTCTTTAGTAGTTCGAAGTCGCGCCCTTTACTGTTAGTCAGTCAGTTTTTTTTATCCCCTCCACATAAGTGATCACCAATTTGGCGCTATAAGAATATTTTATCCCCTCTGTTTTCGTTAACTTAAGTTCATCAGCGTGTGAAATGTGGAACAAATATTTTAAATTACTTACAAATTTTGGTTATTCCCGCATTATTACATCTTGTACTTTTTTTTTTTGTAATTCTCTCTACACTTGACTCAACATAACATATTAACGAAATTCATAAAAAAAAACATATTAACGAGTTTCCACACATTATTTGGCTACAGTTTGGTAAATAGACTTACCTGATAAATAATACAGGCCCCTAGCAAAATTAATACTTTTTAAAACTACCCAATTACATTTCCATGTTCTTTTAACTTGCTAAAAACCATGCAAACACTTACTAACGAAACAACATGGTATTATAAGCACATGGACTTGGGGACATGTGCTTTCCTTAGTAAATTGATACTAACACGTTTCACGGGTTCCTCACACCACTTTCGAAACGTTCTAAAACCTTTTTTATCTATTTTATTTCGTCTTTACCGTATGTAGCCGCTGTATGCTCCGGAACGGGCATGTGACAAGCTGGCACGTGTTAGCTCTGACTTCTTAAATAAACAAGTACTGACTAACACGTTTAGATGCAAGTAAACACGTGTTCTCGTAATTCAAATTACATGAAATTGTATTTACAATTGTTTTGCCATAAAAGGAAAAGAAATTAAAGGGTACGACTGCAACTAAAGAGGCTAGAGTGGTAAAACGACTTTTATTTTTTCATTATCCTAATTATATATATATATATATATATATATATATATATATATCCACATAATTTTACTAAGACCTTGGTAAAGTCAGTTCGTTTCAAAAAATAATAATTAATAGTAATTAACTTAATTAAAGTCAGCTTAAAGTTTTAATTTTTCATATTTAATGCACCACAAAAGTATCACTTAAATCTACTTTCTTCAGGAATACTAGTATTTCTTATAAACGAAGTGAAAACTGAAATTAGCAAAGTCACAGAAGCAGAAGAATTCGAAAAAAATTAAGAATTAAGAAAGTTAAGAAATTAAGAAAATTAAGAATTCGAAGCAAATATATTCAAGCATTTATAAATAAACGCTTATGCATGAGTTGGTGATATGTAAAAAATCAAAAAATGAATATAGATGTGATTCATGAAACCAGTTTCTTAAGGCACTGGCTTAAAGTAGTAAAAAGCATTCTACAACAGAGACTATTAATTGTAAAATTCAGATTTATTCTGTCTTCGGGTCAAACGCACAAAATATTGCATGACAGAACGATTTCTACGATACAAAACATACCTCTATCTATCCATTTTTCCTATCTAACTAATCTACTATATGCCATTTCCGAATTGCTATAAAGTTCCATTTTACATCTGTCTCCGATTCGCAGTGTACAGGTGGTAAGATCTCGGTTTCAAAACTGGAGAGCTTCAGGTTTGAGACCTGATTCCACTGAAGAACCGTGGTATAAGCTGTCTGGTGCATGCTGATTCCATAGGGCCAAACGCCCTTCGTGTGGTGTAGATGCTTGAAGAAAGGGTTCCAGCTCAAACGCCATCCTCATCATCTGACCGCGTTTCAAAATTACTAGGTACGTCCGAAAAAAACCATAATGTTGCTTTAAAACGAAGCATTAATATTCCTAAATAAAACATTCGTTATAATTTCCGTTCACTAACCTTATACTAAATTATATACCATCTCAGAGTTGCTATAATGCTTCTTTTTTACATTCGTTACTATTTTCGTTCTCTATCTATGCACTGATTAATTGCTTGGCATTTTCAAAATTGTTATAAAGTGCAAATTACATTCTTTATGCCTTCGATATGGCAATAATACCAGCAATTATTCCACTCATGTTAGACCAAAGAATGCCCTTTTGTCACCTTCACATTTTATACATACTCATATGCTATCATACAAAACTAATTTGTTTCGATATGCTTGAAACTCTTTTAAAGTTTTTCAAGCCCTTCTAAAACTACCCTCAATATCACTTTTTCATATAAATTCTTAGGTATTTTTTCTACAAACCTTAATTATTTCAGAATAATTATAACTGTAGGAAAATTAAAATAAAATATTCATTAAATTCATTTTTATTAGCGTATTGGAGGTGTAAGAAATACTGATTCTGAAAAGTTTTCAGTTTCAAAATAACAAACTTATCTGAACTGATACCTTCAGAACGCTGTATTGAATAGATTGAGGCTTCATATACATAAATTTGATTATTCTTTTAATATCTTTTGCAGTTTATTTTTTAGTTATATTAACGAACCGTTTTAAAGCTACACTAGGGCTGTTAAGGGAAAAACTTCGTAATCTTGAACCGCTGTCAGATAACGAGGACGAGGAAATGTACAGACTAAGTTGGTAGCATAGTGCTCGTCCTCGTTTTCTGATCGTAGTTCAAAATTATAAAATCCGTACCAAATTATCTTTCATATTGCCTAAAAATAGACTTTTAGTGTTATAAAATAAAGTAAACATACTAGGTTAAGATATCCATTTAGAATACAAAACGAATCTTCCAGCTCCAAAAAAAGTAATTCCTTAAGAGAATATACAAAAAAAAGAACTTTATTATTATTTTTTACTCTTGATCTGATAAATATTCTCTATAATATTGTTATAAATAATCTTATAAATATATTCTACTAGTAGTCTTTTCGACCTACAGTTGTATGTTGAACCAGAAATTTCAATTTAACACTGCTCATATGTGTTTGGAAAATCATGGTCAATCCTGTCTCATTGATTCTCACATACAAAGCTTATATTATCAAAATAATAATTGATATCATGATAAAAATCGTAAATAATAATATATTTAATACAATATTTAAAATTTGTTGTTGAAATGTAAAACTATAAGTTGATATATTGTGATTCATATTATTAAAAATCACAGCATATTCTGTAAAAAATAAATAATAATAAATTTTGAGTCTAGTCTTTACAACTATCAACAACTTCAATATAAATTTGTTTGTCAGTTACTATTCAGAAAAGAACTATATGGAATCATTATCAAATTTTGAACTACAAAATTTGCAAGATATTCAATATTTCTCCAATTGGAAACTTATTTGAGACTATAAATATAAATTATAAAGAAAGCTAATTTTGACAACTTCATTAAACTTCCATGATGAATCAGCATAGAATATGTATTCACTTGTTAAAATATGTGGTCAACTTTCACAATTTTTTTATTCATTATGTTTTTATGATGCATTTGTGACTTAATCTTTTTTATGATATCATTATCTATTCACTTTTTATTACGAGCATTTGTTTCTGGCAGCTTAATCACTACTAGAAACAAATATTCTTGTTCTAGTTTATGTTTCTTACACTGTTTTATGTTACATTCTGTCTTTTACTCCTCTCTCTCTCTCTG
>JAPMOQ010047785.1:1439882-1479108 GCA_026543055.1 Argiope trifasciata | reverse complement strand
TATATATATATATATATATATATAATTTTACAATGTATAAAGGCTTTTTAGATTTCTAACTGTTAACTGTTATAAGAAACAAATATTCGTGTCTGTGAATCTTTTATGTTATATTATATGTTAGCTTTACTAACGAACATTACACTTACACTTTTTTATGTTTTATTATGTGTTAGTTTCTTTCTAATTAATTCTTTCTTTCTTTCTTTATTTTTTGCCTTTGAAATCATTCTGAGAATTATACGAATATGTATTATTTATAATATTTGCTATTTCCAGAAATCATATTTTTTAATTTTATTAAGCAATTCATAAAGAAGTATACTTTGAACAATATGCAAATAATTTCATTAATTGTAAAATAGAACTAGATTGACAGTATTCGGATACAAATTGAAATACCATTTTTACATATATTCAGCCTTCTGTCACTCGTTAATCAATATCAAATTACAGATTTTTTTTTCCTTTTTAGATAAGATCAGTAATTAGAAGTTGAATTAAGTCTTAGGATTTTTTAATAATTTTAAATAATGTGATAATAGAGATAGATTTGAAAGTCTTAAATGAATAATGATAATCCATGAGTTGAAATAACTGACAACATTTAATTTTGTTATTTTGTAGATTTCTTCTAGAGCTAAAGACTTATCAGCCGCCTTACCAAGAAATCTAATATAAAAAGAAATAGCTTTATTTATTTAATTCTAAACGAAGAATTATTTCTAAAAACGGAATCGTTTTTACTCAGAATATCTCTTTCGTAGAAGCAAGACAATCAATATCAAACCGCTTTAATTCTCTTCTACGAATTGAAGATATTCGAATCAAATAATGTCTTTCAAAAATGGGAATACCTCGTTTAAAATAATATGAAATAAAAGGATGGAATGTTACATAAAAATTATATCAGAAGAAAAAAATCTTGTATCAAAAAGATTCAACTCAATACATACGAGCTTGAGAGTACTTTCCGCATTTTTCATAGAAGAATGAAGACAAAATAAATATTTTATTATTAACTTTAACCTATTTCGAAATCCTTGATCCTTTCCTTTTAAAATAGCTTTAGACAATTCGATGTAATGTTTATCAAAGTAACTAAATCTTTTTTATATAAATTTACAAAGCAAAGTAAATTTTTTACCCTTTAAATTTCTTGATAGTTTTATTTTGATCATTTGGAATACATATTTGAAGTTATTTTAAAGTATTATGGTTATAAGGGGATTCTTCTCTTTAAAATTATAATTTATTAGTAGTAAAATGTGCGCTCTGATTAATTTTTCGAAAACTTCAAATAATCTATAATCTTTTTTTAAATAGATTCGAAACATACTTCTATATTTTTCAAATCATTTGGAGTCATTTGGAGAAATTCTATGCGTTTTGAACAAATTTCGAATAATTTAAAATTTTAATTAACTATAAATAAAAGTATTACAAAAAATTGGCCACAAAAATTAAAAGGCTTATAAATATTAGGCTTCAACCAATTCACAATCAAAGCTTCAATTAATTCATATTCATAAAATTGATAGTTATTGAAAGTTATTGATTATAGTTAGCTACATACCGCCGTAACTATTCATCCAAAAACTCTGAAATTTTGGGTAAGCCTTAATAAAGGGATGGGAAAGATATTTTGCCAAAAAAAAATTTCGTTCCAAATGTCGCCACTAGAGGACTTATTATCAACTATTTCATTATAAGAATTACACATTAGCTTAGAATTAATCCAAGTCATGTTCGATATGATGGTCACCATTGTCAGCTACCCTCTGAAATCTAAAAATGGCATGTTCAACAGTAGAGCTTAGTGTCTGCGTTAAAATATTGAACACATACTGGCTTTAAGATCAGGTAATGTTTTCGGGTTGTCACGACCAACCAGATCTTTTAAATATCCTCAGAGTCAAAAATCGCGTGGATTAAGGTCTGGGCATCGGGCAGGTCAAACATTATTGAAGTGGAGCTTATTACTCTTTCTTCCGTAAACTATGTTTTAGAATATTTTATACACAATTTGCAGTGTGTGGTGTCTCACCATCCTGCATAAAAAGCGTTAGTTCAAGATATTGGCGTGATTGTAGAGCCGGAACAACTGCATTCTCCAACATCGATGCATATCACCCTTTCGTGAAAGTGCATGTCATTGCACCTGATGGAGTTTGTTCCTCGAATAAGTACGGCTTCAGAATAAAAAAGCATTAAATCCATACCATACCGTTACTTTCGGTGAATGTAACGGAACATCTAGGGTAGAGCGGGGATGTTCTGTTGCCAAATTCGCAAGTTATGCGTATTCACAGAGCCATCTAAATGGGAATGAGCTTCATAGGACCACAAAATGTTCCAAGGCCATTCAGAATCTACCTCACACCGAGCAAGAAACTGCAGTGAGAACGTTAATCGTGCGCCGAAATCTTGTGGATGCAGCTGATAAACAAGTGAGATTTTGTATAATATCGTAGGATATTCCTGAGGATGATATGCACAGTAGAATGTGGTTTATCCAACACTGTTCCAACATGGTGAACACTACTGCTAGCCATGAAGTTTGATGTTTTGTTCTGTTCCACTTGAAGAGCTACCTCCTCAACGACTTCTGAAGGAACTGATTTTCTTCCTCTTCCAGGATGAACACCCAACGATCCTGTTTCTTCAAATTTCGTAATCATTTTCTTTAATCCTTGAAACGTCATTGGACTTGTTCGAAGATCCTTCAAAGTCCGAAATTTTCTTAAGGCTGCTGGTACTGAATCGTGGTTTTGATAAAACAGTTTGACTAATAAAGCGCGAGATCGCAAACTTAAATTCATTTTGAGTCGCGAACACACTCGCATGAAGTTTTCAAAGAATGCATTCCCTTTTTTACTTGCTAGCTGTTAAGTGACTTTACAACATTTGCATGTGCTGTAGTTTTAAATATTTGGTTAGTTGGTTGGTTGAATTAACGTCGTACTAGAGCTGCGCATTGGGTTATTGGCGACGGTTCGAGATCTATCCCGTAGGACAGACCTGCTTTACAGGAATACGTCCTCTAGTGGCAACATTTGGAACTAAATTTTTTTTTAGCAAAATGTCTTTCCCCTCCCTTTATTAAGGCGTACCCAAAATTTCAGAGTATTCAGTTGAATAGTTAAGGCAGTATGTAACTCGGAATAGGGTAACTTTAATGTGGGACACCCTGTATATTGAAAATGTATTCATGTACATGAAAATATACAACGAAAACTGTCAGATATTTTCCTGAAAACTTTAGAAAAAGTTTCTTTAAGGCAAAAAGGAAAAAAAATAGTCAATCCTTTTTCCTAACAAAAGTTCAAAAACTTTGACTTACATCGAAAAAATAATTTTATACTTCAGTTGCGACAAAAATTGAAATTCTCTTTTTCATGCATATGCTTTATCACTAGCATTTAAATATTTTCCACGATACTGATCGCAGTTCAACAAACATGTCGTTAACTGTTTGTTGTCTGATGCAATCTCTCAGAATTATAAAATGGTTTTCAAATAGTTATTGCATTCTTAAAACCCATTTATATATAAATTTTTTTAATTCTTTTCACCATTTTCAATAGCACAATATTGTCTTTTTAAAAGTCTTCAACAAGAAAACATGTTTTAAAAAAATGTTAAAGTGTATTTTTTATGATTTTTATTTCTAAAATATAATATTTGAGTCCCCAGGAAATAAAAATTAAATTTAATTACATTTATCAAGCTATACAAAATTTAGCTAAATTGCATGCAGGATTATATAAATTTTTCAAAAAGGATTGTTTTTAATCAGGAATCATGTCCATAAAATTATTTTTATGCTGAGGGTGTCTTCAAATCTTTTTTTTTTTTCATAAATATTCAAAAAAAGTTTATCGACTCCGAAATGATTCTATTTTTTAACTCAAGCATTTCTTTTTTAGACGCCTATAAAAATATCTTTTATCTGAAACAGAAATTATTTCATTCATTTTAATTGAAAAACTGTAAGCTGTAATCAAGTGTAAAAGATAATATACGTAGTAAAAATACTATCCAGTAATCTTAATATAAAGCTTTGAACAAAAGAAAAAGAACTTGCATATACCCTGTAAAAACCAAATTGAAGATGAATTTTAATTGCATTTTTATAACATATTCAACTTTTAGTTTAAAATTTTAACTTAACTTTGATGCACATTATGTGCAGTTTAAAAAGAAATTTTTAAATGTATCTTTACAAAGGTACTCAAAAATTAAAAATCCTTTATTTTAATTATTTCCTACTTTGCTTTGTCTTGAATTTGTAATACATTATTTTATTTACTGTTATATCGTGGAATCACGTTTTTCAACTTCACAATGTGGTGATGAATTGTACAAAATTAACATTAAAATAAATTAATCAATTAGCGTTAACTAATTTCTAAAGCTATTAAAATAGAGTCTTATTTTAAAAATTGATAAATGCACCAAATTTCAAAACTAAAACTTCAGAAAATAAGTGAAAAATTACTCACATGATTCCATCTTTACGAACATGAAATCAATAAAATTAAGTAAAAGTTTTAAAATTATTGTATTTATATTTAAAATAAATAAGAAGCCAAACACTTAACCTTTTTTCTTTGACATCTATAATTTCTTAGGTATTTTACCCAAGAAAGTTCTCAGTTCTCATTCAGTTCGAACCAATGTTAAACAGAATAATTTATTCTCTATTAGGTTTCAAAAAGAATTTGAAATAGCATGATTTTCCGTTTTTCTTTACCAAGTAATTTAAATAGGCATGAGGCTTATTTTTAATCATGAGAACTTTACCATTTCTATTTTCACAGATCAATTTAAATTCATTCATTTCTTTTTTCAAAACAAATCTCATTCTTGAATATTAAATGGTTTATAACTCAAATATTTGTTTATATTTTTATTTCTGAAAAATTATTTTTAAATTTCATGCAAACAGTTTTCATTTCAAAATTCTAAGATATTATAAATTAAGGTCAAACTTTGGACATCGAATTTAGAATTTAGGGAAATTTAATTCTGATATGCTAAGAACATATTAGTAACTTTAATTTGACTTTTTTGGGTCTCAAAAATATCAGTAAAATTTTAAAATTTTGCTCGTACTTGCTTATTCTTATTTTTAAAAACTTCTCATTTCAGATACGTTGTTAAGTTAGTTGCCACCCCACATGACTAAATTATTTGCATGTTTTCTAATTACAGAATTATATCTTAAGATTTTTTTTAAACCAATTTTGCAAACACTTTGAACATTAAAATAGGCGTAGTTTTATTTCAATTCATGTTACGCATTTATTCCTTATTATATTAATAATTATTTCTGAAAAAACTAACTTTCTAGAAGAAATGAAAATTGATGACGCAAATCCTTGAAATGCATTTTTACATCGGGAGGTAGTTTTCCAACACATCTTACATTTCAGAATCATTAGAGCGTAACTTTTCAAAAATATATCATATTATATAGCTGTATATTGTCTTCTGCAAACGTGAGCATCCTATTTGCCATTTGAAAAGGTCAGCATTTTGTTAAAAAATGAGTATCCAATTAATTGGTGAGCTAAGCAATAGTAAAAGAGAAAATAAAGGTTAAAATAGATTGCAAAATAACGAATGGCGCATTAATCCTTCATTAGGTTATAAGACTAATGATTAGAGCAATATGAGCAATATGTTTTCCTCTTTTCTTCTCTCTTTTTATATAAGAAACTTTTTCCCCAATTTAGTTTCAACTTTTATCTTTTATTTTTGTTGCTGTATTTTTCCTTGTGTATCTATTGTTTGAATATTACTTTTGAGTACTTGTCGAGCGTTTTTGTACGTTTGCATACTTGTTTTCTATAATACTTTGTAAGCATATATTATATGTTTGAATTTCAATCTTTGACAGGCTTATTGTAATAGGGTTTATAATAATCTTAATAGCCATGGTACAGTCAAGTATGATAGATTATCCATCTTAATACCCATGAAAACAATACTATCTGTTAAATCAACATTTAGAGCGCATTAAGGTTCGACTTAAAACTACTCATGTCCAATTTCATCACAAATGACAAATGCACAATTCTACCAAATTAATATTTTTGGAAATCATAGTCGATCCTAAATCCCACTCACCTAAAATTCTACACTCATAAATTTCCAATGAGATTCTAAACATACATGAAGTGCTGAATTGTTCAACCATATAATTAAAACAACTACATTTTTCGGCTTTATAAGTCATGTTTCTTTCCCTACTGTTTCTTAAAATATAAAATTATACCTTCTTACTTAGGATGACGCAATTTATAGGATAATTTCAGAAACAGGAATCCTGTTAGAGATTTTCATTGAATCTATGGATTGAATTAATTATTATTAATAAATTTTAAATTATTTTTAATGCAAAAAATTCCTTTTGTTCCTAATCTTCTGACTGTTACAAATTTCTGTATACTGAAAACAGCAAATGTAGTTTACTAAATCTGAAATAGCGTGTATTAAACTATATTTTTAGTAGAAAATCTATTATCTAAGATATTATTTAATTTAAATAGGTTTATTTAAAAAGTTACAGAAAATTTACTAAAGAGTTATATTCTTAAAAATCATATTAAAAAAGTGAAACCCTGAACACTTAAATTTTTCATTAAAAATGAAAGTTATCTTGTGAAAAGTATCAAATATTTTATTTTCTTTACTTCGGTCAGACCCTGCTGAGTGTCTTGCGATTTTAAGTTTTTTTTTTAATTCATGTATCTTGAATATAGGATTGTATTATGGAGAATTATTATTACATAGAATTGGTTCTTTCAAATAAAAAAGTTAGTTGTTTTCTCTTACTCATTTAAGTAAATATATTTAACTTTGAATCATATCAAATTTGAGGGAGTAACTGCTTTAACTCGTTTAAATAAAAATGCACTAAATCAGTAGTTCTGAAAATCTTCTTGAAACTTGGAGTTTTTCAAAGCCTCCATATAAAATTCCAAAAAGTACTTTTTACAAAATATGGAATAATTTTCATAAGTATAATTAAATTTGAAAAAACACATTTATGGGACATAAAAAGTCAGTCCATTTAGATCATTCATATAAAATTGTATCTTGATCGCCATATCATGTAGTCGGATCTCGATCACAATGGAATTTAAATATATCTTGACTCTGTGCAATTTATTTTTTCATTTGAAAAAATAAATTTGCAAACCGTCATTTTGGAAACAGTCTTCATATCAGGAAAAGAGCTGTGATAAGATTCTTGGAAAATATCATATTCAATGAAAATAAATTTAAAACATCTTCAAAGATATGAAATTTATATAATATCTATGAGTAACCCTGCTAGAAAGTCGAGACTCATGAGACACAAACTTAATGGACCGTTGCCCGAAACATAACTTGATGAAAAAAAGTTATTGAAACCGTAGCATTTTTACTGTTTATTTTTTATTTTAATATATTTATATAAATTTTTATTTTCTATTTTAATATATTTATACCCTACTAATTCTGAAATTTAATCTACGGGATTCTCATTTCCACTTTCAAATGTAATTTGAGAATTCTTAATATGCAATCTTTATTAACCTGTTAATTAACTTACATACTATTTTTCCCCACAGAAATATTTCGTCATGCCCAGCTAACAGAATAATATGGAATGTTGATAGTTTTTTGAAATATTTAGATGTGGTTTTGAAGTATTTGGAATATATTCCTTTCCATAAAACCTTTTACAGCGAAGAATATTCATTTTTCAATTATATTTGTACCTGATACCAAAGTTTCAAATAAAGAAACTCAAAAAAAATATTACTTTAAAATCCAAAAAAGCATATAAAATAAGCATATAAAGCATTTTCTTCTTAGTTAATTATTTGCTGTTCAAATAAAATGTTCACTAATGTATTCCACTTAATAGTTAAAACATCAAAATCTATTTCAGTTAAAATCACTTAAGCGATATGAAAAGTATTCATAATTTAGGTGAATCTTGTTTTATAGATTGCAAGCAACAGAATCATAGTTTTTATTAATATCTAAAAAATTAAAATTGTTCAATTAGTCCTCAAAATTAAGTCTAAAAAAGTACTTAGAATATTTAAAATTATGTCAGATTACAAATTTTGAATACAATATTTTAAATAGTATTTATATAGAAGTTTAAAAAATGGACTAAATTAAATATGCTACTCTGCTTATTTAAATAAAAGAATAAAGTGATTACTTACAAGTTTATCTCATTTTTAATACATCTTGAACGTAATAATCCTACGTACAAGATGTATTAAAAATGAGATAAACTTTTAAGTAATAAATAATGGAAATTTAACTTTTTCTCACATCTTTACCCAGTAATTAAACATAAAAACTGCTTTGAATCAAAAAAGGTTAGAGCTTTTCGAATTATAGAATATTTCTTTTTTCTTTGCTTGCATTTCACATTGTTTAAATACAAGGGATGTAATGAAGTTTTTAGATTTATATAATTAATTTTATATTAATGACGATTTTTTTTCAAACTTAAATATGACATTAGTAATTTGGGAATTAACTTTAAATAAAGGGAAAATATATTTTAAACTTTTCGAGTTCAAATAAATATATTGAAGATTGATCAAATCCTAAAAGCACATTAAATCCGTGTAAAGTCAAACCTCTTCTATCCAGGGAGTTGTGGTCGAATGTAAGAGACGAGTAGAATTTTAAGTGTCATCTTCCTCATCTGAAAACGGTTCAAAGTTATAACATATTTTCTGTTAGAAACTTCTAATAAGAGTTAGACTAATGCAACGAAACGGAACTATAATGATTAGATTGATTATGTCTAGAAATCTATGCTAACTATTATATCATGTATTTACAAATTTTTCTTTCAGGTATCTTGAAGGATGAATTTTTACATCACGCTCATTGTCGTTGCATCAATCCTTGTTGCAAGAGGAGCTTTGGTAAACTCAGGACCTGTGTCAGAAGTAGACTGCAATACTATGATAGGTAATAGAAAAGGTAGTTTAACTACTGAGAGTAGTTAATCTTGTTGAATTTTATATCTTTATCGACATGCAGAGTGTTTAAAGATACAAGTATAGAGCTTTAAGGCTTAACTTAAAATTTAAACATAATTTGTTTATAATTATGCTTTCAATAATTGCTCTTAAGTGCGTCTTTCAAACATAGTAAAGCTTGCTAACCTCTTTGAGGAGATTTGCGTCTTGTTACAAAAATTTCAGGTGTTTTTTGCATACTTGCACCGAAAAAAATATTCAAGCGACAAGATTCGATTGACCCTAAAAAAGTTCATCAACCACTAAATTGATAGTTACAAGCATATGCTGTGGTCACCGGATACCATTTGGAGTAATTATTGCTAGCAATGCTGTTAAAAATAATGTGTTGCAGATGGTGTACGAAAACATATATATTTCCTATCTATCTATTTATTGAGTTTGGGCCATATGGTGTCGTTTGCTTCCATGCGTTAGAAATTATTATACAGAAATAGTTATTATGTATTTTCTTAATGTATTCCGTAAATTTTGAAACTCCTTATATAGCTTATTTTACATTATTCTTTTCGTAAATATTTATAATTAATAATTATTAAAATTATAATATTTTACAAATAAAATGTACTATTTATGATGAATTCTACACAATTATTTCTACCTTTTCAGTTGTTTTATTTCAATAAGCTTCTTGTTTTTGTTTTGTTTCGTAAATTTGTATTGAAGAAATAAATTTCTTAAGAAAACAGTAGAATCTTTTCTTTAATTTACTTGGTCCTTTTATTTTCTAATCCTTCTCTTTCAAAGCAAAGAAAAAAGCTTTTTTCCCCTCCTTATATTGTTTTTAAGACGCTTAAACCGGCCCTCCAAAAAATAATCCGCTTCTTGGAAATACAGAAAAATACTTTTGCAACAGTTATCAAAAACATAGAAAAGTACTCCATTATTCCTTTGAGAGAACAGGTGAAATCAAAACTTTGCTTCTAAGACCTTAGAGCAAATACTCTTTTAAACGCGAATACAGAAATCTAAAAAAAAGTAATAGAAAAATTACGTTTATGAATTCAAGTACTGTATAATAATTAATGTACCTTTTATGGAAAATTTAAACACAGATTTAAATTAGTCATAAGCATCCAGAATGTTTTTAAAAGTCTGGACAATAACGGAGGAAAAATAGAATTCTGTCAGTAAGTTAAATCAAGCATATACTTAAAGTTGTGGCTCAATTCTCCCAATCAGATGTTTCTATGTGTGTTTAATAATTTAATAAAGGGATTTAAACTTATCCTTATGCAAGTATTATGATGTTAACACTTCACAGTACTTGCCTTATTTTTGTAATTTCACATTAAGAATATTGGAAGAAACTCGTAATGAGAAAAGAAGTCAATCTATTAACACAAGATATTGTGCTACATACCCAACGTGTTGTTCCAAGTTCTGAATGCCGGCATTTGCTGTTAATACAGCATGATTTAAAATTTAGTCCTAGAGGTGAATTTTCGGTTATACGAATTGGTAAAGGTCCTATTCAACACGGGTAGTTGAGGCTCCATGGCTATATAATTGAAATATGTGCACTTCTTTATTGAAAACTTCCAATAATTCTTAACTGAAAAAATATAAGTAAAACAAATATGACTGATCATTTTCGTTTTTCATTGCAGTTAGTACTATAAAATCGATTTCAAAGGTCTATTTATTCAGTAAAATAGAAGTGATAACTCATGTAATTTATGATTTTCCAATTCGATTCCAATCAATTCGAACTCTTTTGTTTTGCAATATCTTCAAGTACTCTTATTAAATTCAATACGTGCCATTTTTAATGAATATATGATGGTGATCTTGGAAATTAGTATAATGGTGGTTAGTCTTAAGGGGTCTTGGAAACTAATATTATCGAAATATGTACAATTCCTCATTAAAGAGATTATAAAAATTCAGATATAATTATTACAAGTAAGTGTTATGATCTTTTTTTGCAAAAAACATTATATTGCATAGAATATTCAAACTATTCAGAAAAAACTGGATAATAAATCTTTGCATGTGATTTCAAACACATGCTTGCCCTTCTTCTTCATTGCTCTTATATCTCACACCTTCTTCAAGGTGCCAAATTATTTTCCCATTTTTCCAAGGGGTGGACAAGTGGAAAACCAACCGTGGAAGCATGTGATGGATCAAACCATTTATTTAGGGTTTGCTATGTGGGTATCGTACTTCAGGCTTGAAGAAGATGCAATGACTAAAGGAAAAAAGAAACTTTTTTTTCTCTCTTGAGATTCTTTTCCGGTACATTTATCTGGAATTGGATGTGATGATATTTATCTTATAGATGCCAGTTTCAGCTGCCCCATTGCATTCTTTCCAATACGATTCGAGGAGGAATTGTTTTAACCTTTTCAGGGGCGAGAATTTTCTACAGAAACGCTTTCTTTGGAATGCTATTATATAAGAATATTTTAGATAGCAAGCATTCTATTGTGGTGGAACTTTTTCTTGGCCTTTGACTTTGAAAATTATTTTTTCTTATAGCATTTTGGGAATATTTTAAAGTCATTATTGTTATTGATTTTATTCTATATTATCATCTCATATTGTGGTTTACTTTTTATTACAAATTAATTTTTTTATCCTTAAAAAGCGTCGATAAATTGGAAAATATATGCACCATTTAGATTTTTATTCAAGACAAATTTCTAAAAAATTTCATTTTCATTCAAAATTATATCAAATTGGTTATTTTTGGCAAATGATTAATTAAATTGATTCGAATAAAGAATTAATCAAGACTTGCTTAAATTGCAAGGATTTCGCATGACATTCAAACAATAACTTGTTTCAATAACTTAACATTTTATAACATTACCATCGGAAAAAACATGTATTTCAAACATCTTTTCTTGGTAGTTATTTTTCAAATATATATTTATTCAAAGAAACTACTTGAAAATGAAGTGAACTGGTTATTTGCATTTACACTCATTAGTGATAAATCTTATTATATAGTCTGATATGTATTATCACATTCTTTTTGCCACTGCATTTAATGTATTTATATTTTTTTATAGTTCATGAATATTTGTTAATAATTATAATTTATTGAAAATAAATTTCAAATGATTTATTTTTTAAATACAAGCAATTAGTTTCGCATGCATTGTTTTCTTATTTGAAAAATACTTTTATTGTTACTTATTTTATATACCTAATTTCAAATATATTATTGAAAAATACTTTTATTGTTAATTATTTTACATACTTTGTAATAAATATATTATTGAAAAATATTTCATAATATAATACTTATATATAAACGCTTGTTACAAATATTTACTCGAATATTTTATTTATTAAATCAATCAACATTTAAAAAATTTAAGAATCTCTTACTCATTTTTTTCGTAATTAAATCTCTTTGTATTGTTTTATTTATTTATCATTTAGTAAACAGTTTAGCACACTTAATCCTCTTCTTGTTACTTTCATATTTTCCACGGATTCCCGTTACAGGTATTTTTGACATATTTGTAAGATTACGCTAGCGTTAGGGTTCACTATAGAAAATCATTTCCCTGCAGAAAGTGAATTGTTGTTACATATCAATTCACATCAGAAAATAATTTCACTGTCAAAAATTAATTCACAAAGAAAACCAGTTCGTTAAATAAGAATTCATTTATCGTTGAAGGTTTCCTTTTGTTTCAGTACAACTTCGGGAACTATACAGAATTTTGATGTCGAATGGTGGTATCCCAGGATTCCACGAGATGGTTCGCAAAGCTCAACGCATCCCATCTTTGCGTCTGCGATTCGGTAAACGAGATTCGGCACCATGGATGGAGCCTCAACCTGCTTATGAAGTTGAAAAAGATCACTACACTGACTGAAAGAGCTACCAAATTGCTGTCTTTGCATTATCTTAGACTAGAATTACACATTTTTCATATTCAGATGCATCTATATGCTGTCTTCTTAAAAAAAAGACGTAGATTTTAATGACCTAACATTTTTTAATTTACTTCTTATTCAAAAGCAACTTTTTAAATGCTGCTTCCTTTTTAAATTATCGAGAACCTGAATGTGTCATGTATTCTTCAATTAATGTACTTCTAATAGAATTAGGATAAAAAATTTTGTTATATTGATGTAATAAATCACGTCTTGTTCTTATACCCTGAAAAGGTTTTCTTTTTGTATAAGTGCACGACAATATTGTATAATCATTAAAATTATGTTGATAGCAAAGATCTCACTCAATTCTATAAAGCATGTATTATGATCTCTTTTTCTTCTTCATCATTCAATAAATATAGTTGAAAATAAAATTCTGTGTTCTTCTTTATTTAAATAATTTAAATCACCATATATAATATTCCAAAAAGTGATAAATTTAATATGTTATTTTGTTAACCCTTTTATTTAGACTAAAGCCACTCTTATTTTTAGATTATACTCATATAAAAGGCTTTACGCCTTTTTTCTCTTTTAGGTTATATCCTTAAAATAGAAAAGAGCAGGCACTTGCATAAAGTATCTAAAATAAAACATACACTTTAAATCGTCATAAATAATTGGTAATAAGCAGCAAAATTTCATATCTTAAACTAATTCATGAGAAAAACACCATCAAAGATTAATGCATTAAATCAAAAGAGAGTGATGAATTAATTAGAGACCTACATTGACGAAATTTTAATTATCACAAAGCTGAAGCCCATGGTCACTAAATTTTACCATCGTCAATGATGACAACTGAAAAATGCTTACAGACTCAATATTAACTGCATACTGTGAGATAATGTAGTAAGTATTTATAATTCAGTGTTTATTATAAATACTTTATAATTTTGGTGTTTATTTTTAAACGACATGCAGACTTTATTTGATAAAATAATATGAAAATTCAAAACGGAAAGCTGACAATATTTATATTTTTTATCTTAACATTTTTCATGCGTTATCCATGTAGTTTGATATGGTTTAGATTTTCATGAGTTTCAAACTCATGAAAATCTAAACCATATCTTTCTTTTGAATCACCTATTAGTATCTACTTTTCTTTGTTTTCAAACCATACTTATCTCTTATCATTGTCCGATAAAGCATTTCTACTTGATCAGAAAAGTAACATGGTATCATGATGTTGTATTATTTGTAAATTATAAAACTTCCTTATAGCTTACCTCTTAAATTTTGTTTTAAATTCTAAAAGTAGTGAAGAACGCATATTAATGCAAATAAACAATTGATAGGTGGGACTGATGGTCAAAATTTATAATTTATTTTATGTTTGACAAGGAAAATAAAGAAAATGTATTCAAAGCATTTTTTTGGAATTAAACTTTTAATTGCCTATTAAAGGCTGTATTAATTCCTTTTAATTACTTTTTTTTACTTTTTTCAACCTTTATCGTATATTTCGTCGTTAAAAATGACATGCAAACATTGGGCCTTTATTTTTCAATTCCTACTATTAAATCACACTCTACTTATATATATTTATTTATGAATCTTTATATATATTTATTTACGAAAACTTTCAATTTTTAATAAAATTTTTATTCATCCACTCAAGTTCAAATACATTTTTTAAATTTGTAGTAAATGATGATGTTGATACAGTTTTTTTTAAATATTAATTCATTCACTAAATTTAATTTTTTAATACTTTAACTAGAGTTTTAGCAGTCTGTTATGAAGACTGAAGTCAACAGGCAGTAGCTCAATCGGTAAAATACAATGATTTCATTTTTTTCACGTGAAGCTGAAGAATGCAAATTCAGTTCACGCTAAAATCAATACTTTTTGATAATTAATAATTTTCTGACAATTATTTAATAAAAAGTAGTAAAAATAGCAATTTTCATTGTTTACCTAAGTAGGAATTGAATTTAAAAAGTTTTTTTTAATATTACTTATTCCTATATTAATCTTCTTATATTTCTTATATTTTCGCAATCAAATATAACTCTAATATAAAATCAAAATGTTACTAAAATCAATTGATTAACCCTTAATTAAGTTTTTCAAATTTAAATCAGTATGCTATGGTAGAAAACAAACGTGTGTACAAAATTTCGAAACTTTAACACATCGGTACCTATTGATTCATCTCCGCAAAATGAAATAAGGCGAGTTAAGTAAAAGCATTTAAAATAAAATCCATTCTTAAATTGATCAAGAATTTTTTAACTACTTATTTACGAAGAGCGAAAAACACACAAGCCATACATACACTGTAAATTAAAATTTTGCACCTTAATTGCGAAACTTCTTTAAGTCTTGGAATAAGAATTATGATATCTTTTACTATGAAAAAAAAGAAAAACATGCTGCAGCGGAAGATTAATTTTTTTGCTTCTTAAGTATAATGATCATATTAATTTATAAAGACGTAAACATTTGTTTCATGGAAAAATGCATTAAGAAGCAAGCAGAGACATTGTTTAAGGCTTTATTTTGCATGTCGGAACTTATTTGGAATGCAAAACATGGATTTACCAACAGAATACGGAGTCCAAAATAAGTGATTTTTTTCTTTCAAATTAAATTTTGTTATTCATGTAAAATAAATTACTGGTTAGAGCATTCTTACAAGTTGCGTTTCGTCCAGAGTGTATTTATGTCACTTATATTATGACAAAAAATATAGTAAAATGTCAAACCCATGGATGTTAATCAAGTTGAAAAATATTGTTTATTTCCTATAAAAAAATTTTAAAAACTTTTAAATATACATGTATAATTATGAATCAGATTTGTAATAATACGAAATGATTTTTATTTCTTTATCTTTAATTTATAATTTCCCATTCTAAATACTGTGGAATGCAAAAATAATTATTCTCAAATTCATTAAAAATTGTGTCACGCTTATGAAATTAAATTTAATTTAATTTATGAAATAATTTATTATTAAGTAAATTAATTAATTCTGAAGGAAATTTATTTATTTAGTTCTGAAAATACAAAAATTGTTTTTCACTTTTCATTTATATCAAAATATCAAATTTAAAACTTTAGAACATCTAAGAACAATATATGTTTAAAAAATTAGGAAATTATGAAAATTATGAAAAAATTTAGTTGAAAAAACAACTTTGTGAGGCATTATGGATGCATCCGAAATTCCACCATAATATAGCAAAACTGACAGAAATAAAAAATAGCCCTACGATACAATATTAATTCAAATATTTAAATATATAATATATCCTATAGTTAAAAATAAATAAACGAATGGTATATGTGGCAGCCAAAGAAAATGTAATAGAGACAATGCTTTAAAAATAAAAGCATGGATCACTACGATGTGATTTATGATTTAAAGGAAATTAATGAAGTCGAATACGGTAGGACTTCTAATTGAGGATCATTTAATTCAATTGTTGTTGTTCGAGATTTGAGTGCCTTGAGGAAAGAAAAAAATATTCCTTTGAAATTTCAAACGGCAAAAGTAAAACGAATAATTTTTATAGGAAGACTGTTTTATAGAGTGCGTCAAGTTACATGATTTTTCAGTAACTTTGAATTATTTCAGCCTCTGCGTTTTTACCAGGCTAGTAGAAAAAGTGAATTAATGAGTTGCGAAATTTAATTCCAATCCTTTCAATGTTGTGAAAGTAATACTTTCTGGTTTTATATTAAACCACAGTAGCCTTTTATATTGCGATAATATATAACCTCTTGCTGGTTTTAATCTTATTTCAATACCCACATATCTTTTTATTATTATTTATCAATGTACTTATTTACTTCTTACTACCTAAATTTGCATGCACAAAATTTATTATTTTACGGTTTCCTTTAATTTGACTCATTGAAGTTAAGCGGATCGACTCCATTTCTTTTATTTTGAAAATAAACGTATCATAAAAAAGAGACAACAATCAATCTGAATATTCTGTTCGAGAATTTCTCTGGAAACTATAACAAGTGATCAAGACTTAGTTTCAAACAAATCACAAATATCTGAAAAATAAGTTTATAAATTGTAAGCTCTCACAACCCAAACATTTTGCGATGCCTTATATCACTCCCTGAGTGACGGAGCTGAGGGGAAAAAATCTCATCTCAAATTATTTTCACGATATTTGCGGTAATTAAGACTATCAATTTTTGGTTCTTTTCTGTAGAGAAAAAGCTTGCAACCATTGATCTTCCCAAGCTATCTTTCGCCTATTAAATTCGACACGTTACATTTTCTATCTAACCAGTTAACCAGTTTTGAGGAGCTCTACTTTGTTCTAAAAATCCCTATATTAAGTAAAAGTACTATTGGTGAGTTTCTTGCAAATGTTTAACTCTTATATTTTCTTTTCTGTAAGATTTGCCAATTACTGCTAGTTTAATAATCATCATCTTTAAGTGACAATTCCTTAGTTTAGCTTCCATAATTTTTTTCCATTCTCAGCTCTATTTTATAATGACTGTTTTAGATTCATCTTCATTTACATTGAACCAATTATTTTTTTGTAATTAAGACAAAAGATTGAATTTGCTTTTTCGCAAATTCAATCAATTTATTCATGTACTTTGGACTGTATTATAGAAGTGAAATATATCTTGATAAAAACCGTCAAAAATGCTTGGTATACTTCCAAAAATTTACCATAACAATTATAATCTTTAATAATTTTAAGTATTAATATTTTGAATTTTTTGTGGCTTTAAAGATTTGACATTGAGTTTTAAATATAGTGAAGCTGAAATTCAGTTTTAATACACTTTTATTTAACAAGACATGTTCCAAAATTATCAAAATGGAGTTTTGTAATCAATTTTTCTTGTGCTTTTCTGATGTGCTAGAATTCTCAAAGTTGGTATTCTTATGTATTCTAGATGGTATAAAAAGATAAGACTAATTCGTTATTTTGAGAGCCTAATTACAAATTAATGTATTATTTAAACTTAATTTTGATTCTGAAAGAGTAGCATTACATAGTAGGTAATTTTAGAAGAAAGTTTTTTCGCAATTAATTAATAATTTTAATAATAATTATAACTCGAAGTCTAAAAAGTAGAAAAAAATATTGCAATAAAAATAATTTTCAGCTCATTGATATGAACTGTTTTTCAAAAACAGCATTTAATAATTTATCATAATAATTGTTCTATTTCATAACAAAATATTGATAAGCTTTTTCTCTACTATTTATCCTCCCAACCTAATTCAAAATTATCCATAATACTTTCGAAGCATTTAAAGTCTTTTTGCTTATTTATAATTTTCCTTGATAAAAAATATGAGAAAGATGAATCAAAAATACCTAAACAGAGAAATATCACACTCGAAAAAGTAAAAATCTGCAATTCTAGCAAAATCTAGATCATGATTACCCTGGTTTAAGGTAATTCTGAAATCAGATTATTAAATTTGGCTCTGATGTCACTCTTAATTATTTTGGCTAAAAGAGTTTCATCCAGGTATATTTGGATAAGTGACCCTTAGATAAGTGATGCGCATTTTGGTGAGGAAATAGCAACTTAATAAATTAAAACAAATCTGAAATAGACAAACAAGTATCATTGAATTAATACCCTGAAAATGGTCCGTGCGTCAGCAAAGTACATTAGTTTGCTTCGTACAAAACATGTATCCATAATTTGAGCAAAATAACCTTATTTTTTATTTCTCTCTTAACTCGTCTAGTCTAATCCATCTAATTCAGGATTTCTCAATCTAAGATGCTTGCCTCACTAAGAGTAAGTTGCATTATTATAATGTAACCTTTATATACGTACCACGGAAAGTAGTCTTTAAAATTTCTCGTAAGTACAGTATACCCTCACACCTAAAAAAAGGTTACAGGCTTTCGGCAAGGTAATGAACGCTACGAGTATTCAGATTTATATTTTCAGAATTTCATACTTCGAAGTATGGTAAAGAAAACCCAATATATATTTTGGACATTTTCTTTTTAACCAGTTGAAACTAAAATTTGACGCAGAGACAAAATTTTAATAAAGCAATTACATGTAAAATTTCTGTTATTTAAATTCATTGTTATTGAATTAACAGGTTTGCATGCATGCAAAAGTACAGTCAATCGATAGCCTTTGATGGATTTCACTTAAAATTTTAAACTTTATATGCCCAAATTCTGTGCTAAATTTCATTGAATACATTTTGTGACATAACATGCCTACGTAGATACATGCCACCAGATGATATATTCCTTGTTAGATTTAGTACCGAATTTCTTAAAAATCTACACTTTAGCTGCTAAAACTGTATATTAAATATGATTTAGTTTTCTTGATTCAAGTAGATATTTAGATTATTCAAATAGATATTTACATTATTCAAGTAGATACTTACATTTTGAAGTTATCGTATTGCTTTTTATGTTGGCATCCTGACTGACTTTCTTTTAATTGATTTTATTCAAAATTTTCAGATTTTGCATAAGGCTCCCACATCAAATTTCATTAGTCTAGCTCAAAGCAAATTTGAGTTTTCATGCTTATTGACAAACAAACATAACTAAATTTGTCAAGACTCTTACAGAAATTTCATACGGCCTGAAATGTGATGATTTTTTAAAATCTCGTGTTTACTTTTTCGTTGTATATATTGTGTATGAAAAAATAAAAAGTTTATACATTGTCTATTCAGACATACACACGTGTGTGTGTGTGTGTGTGTGTGTGTGTGTGTGTGTGTGTGTGTGTGTGCGTGCGTGCGTGTGTGTGTGTGTGTGTGTGTGAAAATGTTAGTGTAAAAAGATTGTTCCTACAATTTTTTGATTAAAAAAATGTAGATATAATTGCAAATATGTCAAAAGTGATATGTCAAAGTGATAATATACTAAATACCTATCAATAAACTGCACCTATAGGAGTCTCATTTTAATTTTTATCATATATATAAATAAAGTTGAATCTAATCATTCTAATATAATAACTCCAAAAATTTGATGGTTTCAATAATTAAAATTTAATAATATTTAGAAGTAAAAACTGGAAATTCTATTTAAGAATGGTTTCGTTCAGATATTTCAGCAATGAGCGTCTTAAAATCTGGCCGTAACACACAGATTTCTATGTTAGAAAGTGAGCGAATTTTAATTAAAACGCACTTTAAACTAAAGATCATGTTTATTTTAGGAATGCTAAACCAAGCTGATATTTTTATAATAGTAATTTAAGATCTCCTCACTGCTGCAAAACTTTCCTAACCCCAAGACTATTTTAAAGAAGCTGAAAAAAGAAAATTCCTCTTTTTATTAATAATTGAGTTCCAAAAGTCTGTATAAAAAAGTTGAGTTTTTTAATATCATTGCCATACTTTTAAAGTTAGAAAAGCCTGACAGAAAAACAGAACAACAGAACTTTATTTGTTATAAGTACATATAAAAGCAAAATTAATTCGTTTCAAATCAATGTATTTTATTATTTTCCTAGCTTTAACACGTCAGTCAGCGTGTGGGTGCAAAATTAATCATTAATTTTAAAAATTAAATCTACTTTGCTCACCTTACTTCAAATTATCCCTAAATATACATTTTTCGTAACAAAAATTGTAGATATAATGCTGATTACTTGATCCGAATTACAGTTTTATACTCATTTATATCATATTCCCTAATTAATTAAAATTAATTCCCTAGTTAAAGTTTTTAAGGGGGAAAAAGGCTCTGCTATTTTGAAAAGAAAACTAAAAAATACAAGACCAACCAACACACTCTGCACAAAATGCAAAAAAAAAAAATTACGCAGTTCGGACCAATTCTATTCCTTGGTGACAAATTCATACATCTTAAATGCTTAAAATTTGCAATTTTCTTTTTCCATTTAACATTGATTGAAGACTTATTTAAAAGTATATACCGATGTTTAAATTGTTGATTTTAATTAAACAGGTGAAATAGCTTATGCGTTTCGAAAAATAAATTTTGATCCGAATTATAAAGAAAAATACGTAAATATGAACAAAATGTTACAATTCTAATTATAATGATGTACTTTAAGTAGTGCTGGAATTTAGGTGAACTTCTGCCTACAATTGTGGAAACGAGCTATAAAAAACCTGAATTTATATCAGCCATTCACAATTTTATCTCTAAATAACAAAATTACTTTAATCTTATAAATTTATAGACTAAACTTTCAGTCAAATAGCTTCCAGCTGATTTGGTGTTGAAATTTGAAGACATGATACCGATTTATAAGTAGCAAATTAATGAATTTATTAAATAGATTGACTTTCAAACTCTCCTTCAATAAGCTTTTAAAGTTAATTACAGAAAAAAGAAATAAAATATAGTGATTACTTACTACCAGTCACCAGATTAAATTTCCTCTAGTATGCAAAGAAAAGGGGCTTAGTTTAACCGGCAATAAATAAAAAATTTCAAAAATATTTTTTTAGCTCCAATGTCTAAATTCTTTTATATAAAAAGATGGATCAATAAGATGAAGCAGCAAAAAAATTGCAAGAGTTGTCCGCTTTAAAAAAATCAATAACATGAAATCTGTTTTCTTTGTTGCCTTTGTTGTTGAAGTTTAATTTCAAATTTTCAATCTGAATCTGAATTAATTCGAATGTTGAGGTTGACAGGCATATTTTGAGAATTCTAATGTTATTTTTAACGCTTTCTTGCTTTCAAACTTTTCAGACATCTTCCATTTCCTTAATTCAATCATATCTGATGTTAAAAGTTCAAAACCCAGATTCTTTCAAATATCTGATGTTAAAAGTCGTTCTTTTATTAGAAAATTGTTTAATTTTTATTTTTAAAAGAAGACAAGGAGGCGGTGAACTTGCATTCACTTCACAATTGTAAATTTAGCTTTCAAACAATCTTTTGTGAACTGATGTGTTCTGATCTATATTGAGTCTGAAGTCAGAAACTGAAATTCAAACACTTAATGATGTATTAACTGTTCTCATTTTACATTTAACAAGTAATATTTAAAAAAACTTTTAATTCAATTCCTACTTAGGTCAAGAAAGAAAATTTTTATTTTCGTTACTTCTTATTAAATAATTACAATTAATGTAAGTATGTATATACATATGATAAAATTATAATATAAAGTGGCAAAAAAAATTTCCTGCGATCTACACGCTTCACCACTGACGGTAATTTTTCCTATATTTCTATCCTGCAAAATATCTTCGATATGACAAAAATTTTCCTCCCATAAAAAACTAAAATTAATTAATTTATCAAAAAAATATTGATTTCTGCAAGAATTGAGCTCGCATTCTTCACCTTCATGCGAAAAATACTGAAATCGTTGCATTTAATCCATTGAGCTACTGTCTGTGTCATTACAAGCAGGCAGTCGCTCAATAGGTAAACAGGCTGTAGGTTACAAACTACTCGGTTAACAGGTAATTATTTACAAACTAAAAGGTTATTAGGCAGCAGCTCATTATTTCAATTTTTGTTACAAACTGCTAAAATTATTTAAAGTATTACAAATTAATTTAATTTAATTAATTAATTAATATTTGAAAAAAATGTATAATATCAAGTATACAAGTTTAAAAAAATATATTTGAAGTTGAGTAGGTGAATAAAAAGTATTTTATAAACGATTGAAAATTTGAATGATATATATAAACATATGTAGGGAGACTGTTAACTAATAGTAAGAATTGAATAAAAAAAAACATTAAATCATCTACACATTTATCACCCTAGTTTTATCTTTTCATTAATGATATTTTGCATGTTTTAAATAGACTTAATTAGATAATTTGTAAAAAATTTGATAAACCAATCAATGGTTAATTCAAACGTTAAAACAAGGCCATTATAGCAATTTCTAATGGCGTTTAGTAATTTCAGACTTATTTACAGTTTTAATGCCATGAGCAATTTAACGAAAAAAGGATTGTTCTAAACTCCCGATAATAAACCATCTATCATCATCTGTTATCTTTCATCATCTTTCCACGAGTTTCGTCTTTCATTTCCTTAAAATAAAAATAATCTTTCAGAGCAGAGAATGAAAAATCAATAATTTCGAGATAAACATGTTTCTTACAAATTTTTACACTCCCGTCTAAATTCTGAGCAAACTAATATTATTTGTAATTGATTATAAATTCTATGATTATCTTAGTTGAATTATTATGAAAATTTATTAAGTTAATAATGAGAGATTTTAAAGCATTAAACCAGAAAAGTTTCAGCTATTTTTAATATGTAGCCAAAGTTTTGAAATAGCCTTGAAATTTTATTTCTGGTTATGAAACTTGAATATCTTTCTAGAATCATTTCTATTGATTTTTTTGCCGATTAGACCAAAAATATTATATCCTCTAAACTTATCTAGATTGTATATCATCTTATTTTCTCATTTATCAGGGTCTGTTTTTACTTTTTCTATCTAAAGAACTCAAGTTTCTCAAAAAAAAGAGGATGGAAATACAAGAAATGAAAGTTTTCATTCGTTTCTAATCCCTGTATGCTTTTCGAAAATGAAAACCAAAAAGTAGCTCTTATTTCAACCGAATAAAATAAGTCCCCAAAGAAACAAAAAACCTCTTATCCGTAAATGCACTTAAATTTCGAATTAAGCTGTTAATGTTAAGATATATTTTTTTCTACGATGAACTTATACACCAACGGAAACGGAGCTAAATTGAAACTCGATAAATTAATACTCAAGAGAGAAAATAACCTAGAAAAGCGTTCTTTTATTTCTTCAAGAGGTTTATTTTAATTCATTTTTCTTATTTATTCTACTGATGTGCCATCTCGGATCTTTATTGCTTCAGAATATTTGTATTTGTGACATATTCTCAAAAATCTATTTCTGCTTGAATTACACGGCTTTCAAACTGTCCAGAATTTCATTAGAGTTCCTGAGAAATAAGGAAAAAACTCCCATTTATAATTACCTTGTATTTAAGATATACACAAACAAATAAATATATACGAAAAAAATGCCAGACCACCTGTTCTGTATTTGTTGGCATAAAAGTTTTGTGCTAAATATGTAACATAATAAAGAAGTTCGAGTTTGATTATGTATGGTTGCTTCAAACGATTACGTCGAAAATTTGATACAGATCCATAACTTTCGTTACAAAACTACATAAAGATATTTATTTATGTAATTAATATCGGCTTTCATATACATATGAATGATAGAAAAATGAACTGCCAAACTTCCTTTGGATTTATTTCACAATTCAACGCAGATCCTCAAATCTAATAATGAAACTTCGCGCAAAATTTCATCTATCTAGGTAGTTGCGGTTTTGAGTAATAATGTTCATGTGGACACAGACAGGCATATAGACAGACTTCCTTTCAAATATATCATTCAAAAAATAGTTTACATGATTGGAATAAACATTTCATCCATGAAATTTCTGATTTTTAGTAATTTTTAATTTCGTCATATCTTTTCATTAAACTGCCAATTTCCATGCTGATTTGCTCCAAACTATGCAATAAATTCATAAATCTAGTGATAAAACCATAAAAACCAGGTTTCAAGCATCTAGATTATTGCATTTTTGAACGATATTCAATTGCACCCTGACAGAGAGTAAGAAAGACTTCCTTTCGCAGACCACATCCATATTTAATTTGACTGCATTTTTGGTATAAAGACCATAAATCAAATTTCCTGTTTCTAGTTATATTTTTGAATTATTATGTTGACAGAGAAATATAATTACAAAAGAGATAATTTCGGACTGAGAGAGCTATAAACAGGTGAGATTCCTTAAAATTTCAAGCTCTGAAACTGTACAGTCTTTTGTTTTAATCTTAAAATATGCATATAAAAGAAATCAATATTTTGCGAGTTTGAACATTGTTTTATTTCTTTCGTATTTAATCTCTTTCATCACATTAAGAATTGCCATCCTACTTAATGAGTATTTTTACAGTCTTTACTTGTAATAAAGAAGAATGTGTGTGAGGTGTCACTTTACAATTTAGACCATTTGACCTGGAGTTCCAAATTTTGCACATATATATTGTAGAGAATGGAAATCAGCAACTCGGAGTGACTATTTTCTAAATTTTAAGTAGAAATTAAATCGGAGATTTTAAATCAGAAATGGTGACTATAACTTTCTAAAATATTAAGATACAGAAATGATATTTACATCGGCTTAAATTCAAAAGATTAATTTTTCAATTACACTAATTTCTTGCTGTAAAAATATTTTTCTACGTATAATCAGTTTAAAAAATGCTTCAAATATATTAATATTTGCCAACAATAATTCTGAACTAATACTAAACGATAACTCAAAAACAGAATAACTCTTTAAAAACAAAAAAGTTAATGGTAAAAGTCATTATTAAAATTACAGATTTTTTTTTTTTCGTTTTCTCTTTTTCCAATCGAAGAAATCAGTAAATTTATATCTAAAATGCTATTATGAAGATAATGCTAAATTTTACGCTGTTTCATGCTTGAAATTAAATTGCTTTGTAAATAGGCAAAAAGTACCTTTTGCAAAATTTTGGGAAGTTGTCTGGAAGTAAGGAAAACGCATAGTAAAATGAACAAAAAGTCATAAGCCTTCAAAAATAGCATAAATTTTACATCAATATTTAAAATTGAAATTATTTTATTGTAGAAGTCCTTAATACCAAGTTCCACAAAATATTTAATTGAAAATTTTAGCGGTGACCATTAATATAAGTGAATCGGCTGGTGGCCAAAGGTAGATAATTTTGTATACTTTCACAAATATATACATATATTGAAACAATCATGTATAAAATTTTGCTTGATAATATTTAATTAAAAATATTAATGTCCAAAATACCATAGTAAGAACAATAAATGCATGTTCGAGTGATACTCTTATAATACACCGCACCGTCTCAGTTTTCAATTTCATTGTAGGGAAAAGTACATGACATCACAGTATGAAATATGACAAAGCAATTACCCTGAATAATAAAATCTATTATTTTTACATTTTTTCAAAGATTTTTTTTAAACAGAGCTACATTCAAAAGAACTCTTGAATCAAAAAATTGTATTTATTTTTATTTTGTTGGAACAATTCAAACCAGTATACAAAATTAAAATAACTATAAGTCCGTTATTAATTCTTATGTTCATTTAATTTGAACCTATTCCCTTTCAAAAACTTACACACTTACAAGAATTTCAGAAATATTCTCCTCTATGTTTCCGTACATTACTTTTTTTACTTTGAAAAAAAATAAAACTATCCCTAGGGTCCGATGTCAACATTTAGATTTTGTTTTAGATTCTGTCAAAAGCGGAAGCAATCCCAAGAGCAAAAAATTTCAAAAACAGAAGTTGTTTCTACATTTCTCTGTCAAAAAAATATTTCCCTTAAGGGAGTAATATATTGTGGTTTCCCTAACACATTTGATATCTTTATCGATTTGAGATTGCAAACAAAACATTATACCATTCTTTAAAGAAAATAATTCGAATATAATGCATTAAAAATGAACTGCTTGACTCTTCATAAGCAAAACTGTAATGTAATTTATGAGGGAAGAAATTTTAGATAAATCAATTAATAATTTCATAGTCATGCAGTAAATTTAAATATGTTCGCTAGGTGATTTTGCACTGTGTTGTAATGCTCCGCCATTTTCCCTTCCATTAAATACGGTGGATTCTAAAATTAAAGTGATATGATATGCTTAAAATTGATCCGGAGTGCATGGATTAATTTCATTGCATTTTCTTACTTTCTGTTGTTTCAATGTTGCTCTGTAAGGAATAAACAATACTTTATGTTACCAATTAGTGGGCCATCAATTTACAAACTTACTATCATAAAAAATTAAATCAAATCTTTGAGATATGAAATTTTTCCCTCAATATTAATAATAAATTAGCTACAAATATTGAATTTCTATTATCTTTTACACAAATGTTAAATTTTAAAGCATTAGAATGAAGATTACAAAATAATATTTTTTTTCAAAGACGTAAATAATATTGATATAATTTTCCCTTCTCTATTTTATATTTGATTGAATAAAAAGCTCTGTAATTTTTATAGTTCTATTTAATGCACGTTGAAATAAAAAATATTTATGGCAATATTATATCATAAATCTTTCACAGCTTTCTTATTATTAATTAAATTCATATCGCTACATATAGATTTTTTAATTCATTCCACAACATGAATGTTGAATAAATCTAAATTTTGTCAATGATTTTTATCCATATTACATGGTGCTTACTCTAAGTTAAATTCATTCAAAAAATTGTGTAGGATTATCAAAACAGATTTTTTTTCGAAGCTCACAATTCTTCTAGGATAATACTATCATCAAAAACAAGAAGGAAAGTCTGAATAATTTATTCATTTTTTAAATGCATATTTATCTATTTAACAAAAATTTTCAAAAATAGATATTTTTTCTTAAATATTGTTGGGACCAAGCAAATTTTCTGGAATCTGGTTTGAAAGAAAAAAAATACCTATCCAGCTTATCCAGACGGTTATAAGGTCCTTGCGAATCTGCTTTGAAAATTCGGAAAGTATTTAATTAACTGAATTTTTGATTGAAGTATGTGCCCACTATTCAAAACAACAAATTTATAGTTCACTTCTAAATAGTACGCTTGTCTAAATAAACTGTATAAAATAAATTCATGTGACTTCGTGGTTACACAAAAAATGTAACTGTGTATGTTATTTAACAACTAAAAGCATGTTTTATTACACTGTGGTGTATAATCATCCATTTCCTTCCAGCAAGATACTCGTAATGGAATTCATAGCCCAGCGGATTTAAATTATGTAATGGGTATCAAACGAGCATGAAATAACTTTATAGTCATCCCTTATCAATATTCAATATGTAAACTACTGTTAAGAATTAGTAGTGTTACTTTCTGTGAAGTCTGTCTTCCGGTAAGAAAAACAGTTTTACAGACGGCTGTTGAAAGGTTGCCGAACCAGTGCGACTCGCCAGCAAATATCGCCTCTAATAGGAAAAAAGATGAGGTGGTCTTTCTAGAAACTTCTTTGTTCTGTCATGGAAACTATAAAAAGCCATGAGAAAGGATGGTATTCCATCGGTATTAAAGTAGAGCAAATTCGTTTCTGACAGCTTCATGCTGTTATGTCTGTTTGTTACCAATTGACTTCTTGTGTGCTACTGTTTACAACAAGTACTGTTTTAAGTGCGCTTTGACTGTGTTTCTCTATTCTGTATTCCTGTTTTCGAGTAGAATGAAGTATCGTTAATCATTACTGAGTATTTTGTATTTTTCACATTACATATACTGATTTTTGAGTTTTTCCGAAATAATATGATAAAATATTCAGTTACAGTTTAAAAACAACACTATGTTGTTTGCCATTTCTTAAGTTACCAAAAGACGCAAGCAAGGACCGAATTGATTTTATATATTTTAATAGATAATTTCTCTCTTAATGAGAGATATGTTGGAGAAGAAAGTATTCTTGAAGACACATGTGGCATTCATTAGTGCCTGGCGTCCAACTAAAATATCAAAAGTTACGTAGAGTAACTTCACTTCAAAGGGTACTATTAAAAAGTATTTATTACAAATTTATAATAACCATTTATTTATTTTTTACAAAACTGTTTGTTTTCATTAAACTAAAATTTCTTTTTAAAAATATTTTTCATTTCTTACGTTTACAGCTTCAAAGCTAGAAAATTTTCAACTTTAAAATATTAAACAAACAAAAATTTAATCCTCAAGTAATGATAATTTTCCTTAAATCATCCTAACACTATATTTTGAAATCACCTTCTCTTTTACCTTTTGATTTATTTTACCGAGTGTTTAATTATCTAAAAAAGGCATTTTGTACACATACAATCCCTTCATCCCTTTCTTTGACCCATTTATCTTCGAAGCAATGTTTGTCGACATGTTACAGAAGAAGATTAATCAATATTGATGCGAATAGAGAAAACAAGAAACAAATAGGCATAGAAGAGTTTCTTAGCAGTAATGAAATTAAAATATGTTGCTTGAAGTACTTCTAAACATTGCCCCTTTTGATTTTCAATAAAGGAGTTGCCTTAGTGTTTTTATTCATTTCAATAAATAAGTAACATAAAATCAAAAGAATCGGCACTTTCAATCAATAGTTAACAAAGTTATTTAAGTGAATTTCTTTTTTCTTATTTTTTTTATTCTTCAATTTTTATTCGTGACATTGCAGATGAATAAATTGTATTTTATCATTAAAAGACTGAAGCTCTAAGTAACTGACTTAGTATTTTACTTATAGAGTTTTAATATTTTTAAATTCAAAATTATTTTGTCACATTTCTAGCTTAAAATATCATTACTTATTCATAAAACTGCAGTAATTACTTAAACTTACTTATTCATAAATATTGTAGTAAGTACTTATACTTACTTATTTATGAATATTGTAGTAAATATTTTTACTTATTTATTCATAAATTTTGTGAAAAGTTCGTAATTAGTTTATTAAATTCTCATAATCGTTATTTTTCTAAAGAAAGTTTTCAACGAAGGCATATTATAATGATTAGAAATTTTAATCAAACTTTTGAAAATTATACAAAGCATTCCTTTCATTTCTAATCTTTAGATTAATTTCAGTTATTTTGAACATATTAGAGATTACATCATTAAAAAACATTATACATTTCAAAAATTTATTTCGTTCCAAATGAATCTGAATATTTCCTATTGAATATCAATCTCCTCCGTTCTGTTTTAATTTCTATTTAAAAAAATAATAAAGTATGAGAAAAATTTTAGCATCAAATTGAAGAAAATCTCATAAAATTAAATAATAATTAAAAATATTAATAAATCTTCAGAGATATTTGAAATCATATCAAGCATTTCTTTCAGTTTTAAGTTTTACATTGTTTTCAATTATTTTAAATAAATTAGAAATTACATTTTTTTTAAATCCATCAAATATTTCAAAAATTTATTTCATTCCAGGTTAATCTTATATTTTCTGCAGCATTAAAATCTCTTTAGTTAGATTTTAATTTTTGTTTAAAAAACTGATGAAGACTAAATTTAAAAAAAGAACACTTCATGCATCATTCTTTCCAATCCGTTTATTTGCCATTGAAAGCTAAAGTTTTGTAATGGAATTGAAGGGAAATTCATAAAATAATTAGATTAATGACGCCTTAAAATATTAATGAACTATTAGAGATGTTAGAAAATATGCATTATCCTCCAAGTTTTATTCCTTTCAAAAAACTAAGAAAAAACAAGAAATCGAATTTAGAGGATATTGGTTTTTCAACTTATCTTAATCTTCCAATACTTTTATTCTTTGATTAACTAATCATAATTTACGTTATTATCTTCAGCTTTATTTTGTACACACTGTTTCAAAGGTACATCGTTACATCCAAATTTGTTAATATTATATATATTAAATATAGTGTAACTTTGATTTTCAATTCGACTTGATATTGCTTTTGTAATCAAACACATAAGGCATCAATTTTATAAAATGAGACGATAAAAATATGACTTAAATCTGTTTAACTTCTACATTTATTAGATACGTATTATCTGAAACATTTATTTAATTTCCTTTTGATTACATTTCTTTATAAATAAAAAACATGCCATTGCCTCTCATTTCATTCTATTTAAATTTGATTATTAGATCGTCTTACATCATCATAGTTCATGTTTTTTCAGCTATAATGATCATATACAATTTCAAAAGTAAATCAAGCCGTACAAAAAAAGAATAGCATTTTATACATGAAGTGATTTGTAACTTTATACTTGATCTGCTTTAAAACGTTTGTTTTAAAAACTCAAGTGCTACAATATGAAAGTTTTTAGTATTTTTCTTTACTTTTTGCGTTTTACTTCTTAAATTATCATACTGTTCCCTTAAAAATGACACTGGAGTTTTGCTAATTACGTAACTAAGAATTTTTGAATATTATAACTGATTTCATTCATTGATTGATGAAAGTGTTTCTTATTCCAATATAGGTTTCTTTCTTCCAATATAGGTTTGATAGTGCGTTAAATAACTGAAGTATTTAAACAATTTAAGCTGTTTTTAATCATACATTTTGTAGTTGAAAATTCGTCTTATAAAAATTCAAGAACACCAGCATTTGTTCAAGATTTCTGTCTGAAAATTATTTTTTCTTCCAATATAATGTTAAACAATTGAAGTATTTAAAAAAATTTAACTGTTTTTAATCATAAATTTTATAGTTGAAAATCTTTCTGATAAAAACTCAAGAACACCAGCATTCGTTCAAAATTTATATCTGAAAATTATCTACTTTCGATATTTTATTCCAATTGGCCTTTTATTGAATAATGATATTTCCTAAACTTCGATTAACATATATAACATGCAAATTAATACCATCATTTAGTTGTAAATTCCTAAAAAATCTTCTATTACTTTTCTAAACAAAATTCATATTTAAATGAAGAAATAGTGGTTAATTAATTCTCATTATTTATGAAGTGAAAATCCTTTTAGAAAAATCATATTTTACGAAACATGCATTCACTATAAACTGCGACAAAATAAGTACAATTTACAATTCTCTTTTCTAATTCATTATTAGAGGAAGAATAATAAAAATACATTAAATCCTATATTAGAGGTTGAAATGCTAAGAAATAAGACAAATAAAAACAGAAAAATTGAAATAAAAGAACTTTATTACAACTAAGTAGTATACTACATAATTAACAGTGCATTATCAATTAAATAAGTGAATTCCGTGAACATAAAATTATTTACAAATTCAATCATGTATATTTTGTGCAAATTTTATAGATTGATATTACACTCCAATAAATATAATTGAAATTTCAAATATTAATAATTCAAAATTTTTAGTAAACAGATTTTTATAGATGAATGTGATTAAAAATGAAATTCTTTCAGCCATTGCAACCATAGATCTTTTAAGTAAACAATATTACTTCCTTAAATAATAGATTAGATATTTCAAATCGAAGCAGTCTTCTTAAAACATTAAAAAATGGCAAAATTTTTCATTAATCAGTAATAATTATTTTAGAAAAATTTTCGATTACATAGATTTTCAATAGGAATATTACAAAAGAGAAATCAACTTTTTTCAAAAAAAAGATAGATACAATAAAATATAAATGAATATCAGACCTTATGAATAATAAATCATAGCTTTTTAGCACTTTTATGTTAAAAGAAGAGAAAAAATTCTCAGAATATACGAAAACAATCCAAAAGTAGTATATTGCAAATATTAAAAACTTCAGATTAAGACATTTTTTTTAATTTTGCAAAAAATATAAATAAATAAATTAAGGATACATCTTTTAAGCACCATTCACGGAAATTCACAGAATAAAAATGTGCACTTCATAAATATTTTTTACTATAATAGAGAAATGCTAAATGCTTAGTTCTACAAAATTAAAGTTATAGAGTAAATCGTAAAATTTTTTTATCACATATAAGTGATAAAAATTGCAATTACACATTAGAACCTTAGCCAGTAGACATATTTTTTAAGTTATATTAAGAATTATACTTTTTTAACGAATTTCATTTTTTAATAAAAGCCAAAATGTTCAGAATCTTTTTAATAAATTTTAGAATTTCCTCTATGATATTACCTATTTTTGAAAACAATATTACTTTTTTGTTTTCCTTGTAAATCGAAGATTGTTGCATCATCATTAAAAATGCATCACAGATTTTAGAAAAATACTTCAATTTCTAGAGCTGTATTCTTTCCTTTTCCCAAACGCTCTGGGGAGAAAGTTATATGCAAGTTAAAATTCCAAATCTGAATTAATATTACGTTACTAAACAAATGACATATTTATCCAATTGAAAATGTAATGTAATTTTCAAGACATCAATTATACACATAAATAATCTTCTTGTAAATAACTTTCCTTCTAGAAATTTTATAGTCACATAAGAATGTCACTTAAAGTTCGAAGAAAAGGAAAGATTAGATTGATGTATTTAATTTCCATCAACAGTAACAATGAAATATCCTTTAAATCTTTAATTCATTTAAAAATTAAATTTTCTTTAAATCATGAAAAAATTAAATTTCCTTTAAATCTTAAGTTCATTCAAAAATTAAATTCCTCTAAATCTTAAAATTAGAAAAATAATTAAATTTCCTTTAAATCTTAAATTCATTATGAAATTAAAAATACATAACGTTCTCGTCGACCATTAGGTTCTATATTACATGTGATATTAAAAACACCGATTTTCTAAATCTATTTACTGAATCCCTTTCTTAGTTATGCAGTAGTCTTTTGATGAATTATAAGATAAAGCTCTCTTTTGGTATCAAATAAGATAAAAATGCCAACATCTGTTTTTCTCTTATGCATAAATATGTAATAATTAACAATTTCTTCAAGGAAGAAAATAGATATTTTATACAGCGGTATAGGTTAGGTGTATTATTATTTTTTCTCTCTTTTTTTCGCCTGTTATTTCTTAAATTTTTTTTTCAAAATACACAATATTAATCTTTATTTCAGTTCATAATTTTCTCCCTTTTATTTTTTCTAACATTTTGGAAAAGCTTCAAAACTTTTTTTGTTTCACATTTTTTTCATTTTATGTTTCTGTAATGTATCCTTAAAGAAGTTAAGTGTTACCACAAAAATTACCAAACTTAACTATCCTTGTTTGAAAACAACTGACCAAGGTCATAATGAATAATCCGTTTGCTTATTTTACATTGTTAAGCAGAAAGTATGTTCAACGCCACATAACTGAAAATTTTCTTTTCAGGAATGATGAAAAAAATATTTCATTTCCGCTACAATATATCTTAAAATCGATTATTCAGACCCATTTGTGCTTCTTATTCCCTTGTGCTCATACACATAATAACTTTACACACATAAGCATTTCTTTTGATATATTCACTAAAAGCTTAATTTAATTACTGAAACCAGCAATGCTTCAATCATGAAAAAAAATTACTCTTTCTCAAAAAAAAAGTACAATATCAAAGAAATTGGAAATATTTTCCCAATTCAAATACTTATCTAATTTTAACATCGCTTTTTTTTAAATTCAATTTTCAAAATAATAAAATAATAAATAATTAATTAAAATGAGATGAATCAAAGGTTTTAAGAATTATGAAATTAAATATTAACTGTATTGAAATTATTTTATCAAATAAAAATCAAGTCGTTAAAATGAACTAAAATGTTTTAGGAATAATAAATTAAATATTAATTATATCGCAATTATTACATCTGATAAAAATCAAACAATCATTTCCAAGTTTATAAATCATAAACAGTAAGAATGAATACACCTTCTTTTCTATACTCTTGGCTAATTTTCATATCTTGTTTTTTCAGGTGGTACGTCATCTTCTTGAAACGCTGCAGTATCAAATACATCTTCCTATGTTAAAAATTACACATCGATTTTAATAAAATCAAATTGTTACTATAGTTTGCAAACATTAAACACGATTTAAGTATTATAAAAAATCAATTCTAACGATTAATTAATTTTTTACACATTTATAAATTATTTTGTTCACTCAAATATTCAAAATCTTGTACTCTTTCAAAAATTATTTTTAAAAATTGAGAAAAATCTGCTGTTAGTTTATGCGACCTTATGAATCCAATACAGCAATTGCCACACTTCAAACTTTTAAAGCTACATTTATCACACTTCTAACTAGCAAGCAATACAATGTCTAGCTCCCATCTCCGAGATCAGCTTCTATACAAAACAGAAGTTCGTTTGTGTTAAGTGTTAACAATAACACTATTTAAAAACATTTTTGTTTAATCAGTTTTCGCAGATATTCAACATTATAACATGCATTTCGTAAAAACGTTATAACATGACTTCTTGAATTCGAAATTTAATGAAATATTAAATCTCGTAACAATAATAATAATTTGGCCTTATTATGAAAAAATATACATTTATAGTAAGTTTCAAGAAAAATTATAAATGCTTTGAAAATATACATCATCAGCAAAAACTCAAATATATTTTTAAGAATAAAATATGTGTGCAAAACTTTTTACCTCCCAAATGTCTTCAAAAGACTTTTTACCTCCCTCAATAACGCTTCGCCCAAATCTGAAATTAAGCAAAAATATAAATTAATTAAATAAAACATTTCGCTGAAAAAACTTACATTTGCACTGAAAATTTCGATTTAAATTTAAAAGATTAAATGTTAAAAAAAATTCAAGGATTATAAAGTTTATTCATATATAGAAGAAGAAAGAAAAATTTATTAGAATCTTTTAAATATGATTATTTGCCATGAGACATAATGCCAAGATAATATACATGCTAAAATAATTATAACATGCTAAAAATAATGTACTACTTCTCTTTTAAAAAATTAATAAAGTTATTTAAAGAAACACAATCAAAAGAAATGACCGTTAAGTTGATTGAAAAAATCATCCTTTAAACTACATACATTAGAAATTTATATAATCTAAATTTCCTTATACGCTACTTTAAATTTCAATTTAAAGAGATCACATTTTAAAATCAATTTTTATTGATTATTAAGTTTATTCGTATGTAGAAGTAACAGAAAATTAATTAGCATCTTTCAAATATGTTTATATGTTATGAAACATACAAAAATATTATTATAATCCTCATTTAAAATATAAATGAATTTAATTTAAAGAAAGAATCAATCAAAAGAAATTACAGTTAAATTGCTTGGAAATAAATCTTTCCAACTACACGCATTAAAAAGTTTTAAAATCTAAATTTGCTTGTAAGCTCATTGAGATACAAAAATATGTTCACTTATATATGAGAAAAATTTCAATTCATAATTCTGAAAGAAAGTCTGTACTTTCTTCCAGAAAAATTATTTTTCAAATTTAGTACTTCACTTCAAATACTTTTGAAAAATATAAGAAATTCATTTTAATGTCCATAGAACAATTTTTAAAATTTCAATGAAATTATATAAATACGTTTTTTCAAAAAAATACGTTACCTTGGCCTGGCAAGAAATTCATACCGTTCATCATATTTTTTTAGAATTCTGTATAAATAAATTAAGTAGATAGTCGGAAGATCATTATAATCTTCTGGTAAATCCTTATAATTAATTGGGACACTGACCACAGTGGTAAATACAAATAATGCAATTACGATTTTGCACATATCCATTGTCAACCTTCTGGGAGACACAAAGATGAAAATTTGATCAAATGTTGACTGCAACCGAGTCACTAAATGAGCCCGAAATAAAACTGAAACGAAGAGGCGTTTTTGACGCCGCCTTCACCTTACGACATACGAAAGATGCGGTGAAGAAGTTTTCCAGCCATTAGGGGAAAACAATACAAAAATAGGCGGACCAATCATAATTGGTGTGTGTTTCAATAAGTAGTTTAGAGAAGAGAAAAAAATCATATGCTTTTTTTCCCATTCATTTAATGGTAATACAATCATATATTTAAACACGGAAGTAACTTTATTCAATTAATTGTTTCACATGTCGCTTCTCTTTTCTCATATGCTGTATCTACTTTTATTGCTTTTTTATCCAATACTCCAAATGTAATTGGAAAGAAACAGAGTAATTCGATCATCTACATAAATGATCTGTTAGTGAATCGATAGTTCTTCAGCAACAAGTGTTTTTGACGTAGTAAAATTCGATTCAACAATAATTTTGCAACGTAATATCACTCAACACGCAAACTTATGTGATCTCAAGTAAATACAAATATTTCGAAACATAATAAAATGATTAAAGCAGATAACCTTGAATAAAATGGTATTGTTTCCTGTTTCTCGAAATGATATTCGTAAAATAGGTCAGTAATAAACTATGATTAAACGTCTATTTTTTATATATATTTAATCTTCGTTTATCTTTATTAATAATATATTAAAAGTATTTCAGTATTGATCACATATAGTTTCAAAAGGAAATAAAAAAATTTCCACTAATCAGAATATCTTACAGATACACATTGTAACTAATTTCTTGTATAATTTTAAATTGATAATAACTTGCCATATATGATAATTTACTAAATTTCAATTTAAACTTTACCTAATGAATATTGAATGTTTTTAAAGCGAAATTCGTTTTTGTTGCATGATTTCGGTCATTTCTTGTGTATATTAACGAAATTTCCATGGACTTATAGTTTACATCTTACAGAAATCTTAACTCTAGCTAATAAATGAGATTGAAGAAGAGTTGATCTATTAAGTTGATCAATATATATTTATTATGCATTGATTTAGCATAACAATTTTAGTCGTTTAGTTACATTAACGTCCCGTTTTAAAGCAACCCTAGTGCTATTTTGGGAAGGACCTCTTAATTTTAAGCAGCAGTCAGATGACGAGGACGACACCTGCGTTGGCCACCCCTCCCCACACAGCACATTACCAGCGGAAGGATGTTTGGCCATGACAGATTTAACGTGAACCATACCGGCTTCACACGACGGTTCTTCTGTGGAATCAGGCCATGAACCTGAAACTCTACGGTTAAAAATCCGAGACCTTATCACTAGGCCACTACGACCCTATAAATTTTATTAATACGAAGCCTGTGATATTTATTTGCTTAGTGAAATTTCAACATTTGGTTGTATATATTTTCAAAATCATTGATCATATTTTAAGCTGCAATATAATCATTTCACTGAATATATTTCACTTCCTATGAATATATTTTTGATTAATAAATCAGATAATTCTTTACAAAATAATGAAATTATTTAAACTCACAATTAAGAAAGATAGTCTTAATTATATAAGAAGCTAAAACATTCACCAAACAAACTCTAAAATAAAAAAATGTATTAACATCTAGTCCGAATTAAAATTTTGTACCTCATGTTAATTATTTTTTTCTAGTTACCAAAGTTTTTATGCAGCTCGGGGAAAAATAAATTTTCACTGTCTAACTGCTTTTTCTTTATTTGCATCAAAAATATTTTATATGATCTAAAACAAGGTAGAGGTGAATACTCTTAGAGTAAAATATTCGATAAAAGAAATAATTAATAGAATTCAATTTATATCAAATAAAGAAATTAATTAATTTATTACTATGCTCTTAAAATGAATAAAACCACATAGATATAATCTAACACTTTCATAATTTATCCTATAATCTTACTTGAGTTTTATCTATATTTATAAGCCTTAAAACACAAACACTAGAATCAAATTAAATTCAATTAATTTTTATGATATGTTTAATATTTTAAAGCCTAATAACTTGGGAGGAATCTTAATCTCTGTGAATATATCTTTGAATAATCCTAAAAATCCGCGAAATATGGGTTCTAAAATATATGTTTGATAAATTTTATTATCAAAAACATTCTTGTCAACAAAAGAAGATATTAAATTTTAAAAAAAGCCGATTATCTGATCAATGAACAAAAATATTTGAGACTGACTCCATTTTCCAATATATACCAAATTCTATTCTTTCTTTTACTATCTCAACTTAATGAAGTAGACTGTATTTAAGATGTCGTTTTCGCACTGCTTACTTTTTAATAGAAGTAAAAAAGTATATCATAAAATTTGGTAAGATATTTCCAGCAAACCACTTTTTATCTTTTCCTCGCCTTCACAAATATATAACTGACATTTCAAATTCAAAAAAATACAAACCGCCTAAAATTGGCTGTGAGGAAAGCGTAAAAGCATGAAAATTGCAAATGTTTCAAATCATTTTATTTCTTGATTGAAAAAAATTACACTATTTTGTATAGCTCCCACGTATTGATGTATGTGATGTGTCAAATTCGTGGAGCAGATGAATCAATTTTGCGAAGTTAAAACATGAATGAGAACTACAATTTGCTATATCTAGGTGCACTTCTCTTCTTCAGCATGCCAAATTCAGCAAGAGCATTTCGTAAAGGTTAAGTAAAATACACCGAGTTCAATACAATATTAGTTATTACAATTCTGTTTTTCTCTAATATTTCATCTCTCTCGGCAAATGTACTCAATTTTATTATAATTCAGATTTTTTTTATCTAGATGAATTAATTAAACGTATCAAGGATATATATATCCTTGATATGGGCATCCTGGTTAGAGTCCCGCTTTGGGCATGGATGAGGATGCAGCCCCCTGCAAAAAGGAATTGTGCAAGCGAATGTGTGTGTGTGTGCGCGTGTGTGTGTGTGCGCGTGTGTGTGTGTGTGCGTGTGTGTGTGTGCGTGTGTGTGTGTGTGTGTGTGTGTGTGTGTGTGTGTGTGTGTGTGTG
>JAPMOQ010047785.1:1417414-1431234 GCA_026543055.1 Argiope trifasciata | reverse complement strand
GTGTGTGTGTGTGTGTGTGTGTGTGTGTGTGTGTGTGTGTGTGTGTGATTCATTTTACTTTTTAATATTACTTTTTTCATTTAATTATTTAATTATATTTAATAAAAGCGTATTTGATGAAACATATACTGCTTATCCAGTCTAATTCAACGTTCACTGTTTCAAATTACTTCAAATCGGGAGAAAAATCCTTCATTTATTAATATCTCACATACATAAGCAATGCTGTACGATATCCTTTTTCAGCCTATTACTCCCTGAGTGTAACAATCCACATAATTTCTATACCAATCCTTCATAATTGGATACTTAATTTCAACTCCAGTCTTACATAATTGGATACATAATTCAAAATTGCATTTCCAATTATATATAACTGGGAACATAATTCAAAATTTTAATTCCAAAACTATACAGTTGGATACATAATTCAAAATTTCAATTTTAAAAATACACAATTGGAGACATAATTCAAAATTTCAATACAATCCTACATAATTCAGTTATGTTGAAAGTAGTTCCTACCTAATTGATAGGAACTTTTTAGAGAAGCATAAATTGCTTTTATGCATTACGTCTTTAAATCTTATGTTGCACATTTGTAGTGCACGAGGAAGAGTTTACGTTTGGTCATAAATTAACAAGCCTATAAAACGAAAAGTAACATCTCTAGACGAAATTTCGTTTTTTATCTCAATAAGGTGAATGTTTTCTGAGCGTTTTAAATATTATCGAATCTTTCACAAACTAACCACAGAGTTGTATCATAAACTTAACATAACTGTAACTAAAGAAAATTTGTTCTAATAAATAAATACATATATTTTCCTGTATAACTTCAAATTCTGGAATTTTAATACAAAGAAACTACAGTTGTAAATTTTCTTAATAAAATTTCAGCTTCGATTGATTGCCCTCGGACTAAATCTCATTTCTTATGGAAATATTTTCGATAGATATTTTATTTCACCCTTATCAAATTAATTAAAACGTTTGTACTCAGAATTATAAATAATAATCTGAATTAAAACAACCTACTAAAATATTCTCGATACAGAAATTCAGAAACAAAAAATATGTAAAGATCAAATATTATTAGCAATACTAGATCGAAAACTTTTTATCTAGCATTAAATATTTTTGTAAGGAAAGTTTTTATGCAATTCGGAAAAAAAATTCAGTCTCTCGGTTGTCTTTTCTTTCTTTGCATCAAAAATATTATTTTATATTGTTGAAAAGAAGACTGAGGCGAATATATTCGGAATAAAATATTCGATTAAGAAGATCGAATATTCGATATTTTCTTTCTAATATATTTATATTAGTTATTTGCTTTCTAATAAGATTTTTTGTATTACAAAAAAACCAAATAAATTTGCATTATTTAAATATGTATTTTTTATTTGCTTCAAAATAATTATTTTATTTGCTCAAAAAATAAGACTTCATATCATGAGTTTCGTATCAAATTTTCGCTTAAATATATCACAATAATTATCTCTACATTTAATTTTGCACTAATTATATAAATTAATAGTTTAGGAATTAAATAATTTGTAATTATTATATTATGAGACTAAACTAAAAATGAATATGATACTTCCGAAATGTTTCACATAATCTTGCTTTAACTGCAACAAAGTTTTAATTATCTTCACTTCTTTCATTCATAATGCAGAATTCGGCTACAATTTTCTTTTGAGGTGTACAGAAGGAGGGGGGAGGGAATACACCAAGTTAAAATATTCATATTTATTATAACTTAATTATTTCTGTATTACTCAAGCATCATTTCTCAGGTTTCCCCTTTTCAACAAATGCCCTCATTTTTCAAAATTAATAGATCAGCAATCAACTCATCAGTCACATGATAACCTTACTACCAAAAGCATATCAATACCCATTTTATATTATTCTTTGTGATGCCCAATGTGAATCTGCTGAATAAAAATGGTCGTTCGTATTATTCTAATTATTGACAAGAATTCATATAATGACTTATGCGTTCATCATAATATGGTAACACTGCAAAATAAAAATCATTGCTCCTGATCTTTCTTTTCACTTTCAACTCAATAAAGCTGTTATTCTGATTCCTTAATGTAGGAGAATACGAGAAAAAAAATTTGACTATTAAGAAGGCTGTGAAAGTCATGATTTCTACTTTCAGAGTCCCAGAAACAAACGTTTAGTGCTTCGTATTATAAAAGAATAAAATACAATATGCATTTTAGGTACCTTTTTTTTGGTTGAATGAAACCATAATTTTGATTGAACAAACATTTTAGTAAACACATCGCATATCAAATTCCATTAATATAAAGCGCTGCATTTTAGATTATTCTATTTACAACTACTCGAAAACACAAACCAACATAGACAAGTCCACTGATGGGTTTGACTCAAATCTCAACTTGAATCTGCATATCGTAAAGAAAAATTGTGTTACAAAATTTAATTAATTAATTTCTAAATTTTATGATTATCGAGCACACTTGCGCTCAAACGAGCATACAGATATGCATATTTCTGGTTGAAAGAAAGTGACAGTGTAAATTTCATCTGTCTAACTCAATACGTTTTGGAGTTATCGTATTCATAGACAGAGAAATAAACATTTTTAAATATGTTTTTCACACTCAGGGAAGTTTAAAACGCAGACTTTCTCAGGGCTAAATGTTTGAATAGTTATTGGATTTGGATACTTCAAATGCGAACTTAATATGCTTTATTTTTAAAGTTGAGTTTAACATGAACTAGGATAACAATAAGAAAGCACCACACATAAAAGGAAATAAACTTATGTAGCTAATAAAATAAGGCGCCATCTACCTTTTTCAGATTAAATACTGCAAGCTGCCTATGAATTGCCTTCTAAATCTAAACAATCAAACTCCCTATACAACAGGTCAAAAAGTCAAAGACTTTTTCTTCACTTGATATTTAAAGAGACATTTTAATATCTTCAGGAGCCAATTCCCGCACTGTATTTTTTCAAATTATGTTGTTATTTGGTCGTTTTTAAAACTTTTTTATTAATTCGCTTTCTTGTCTGTTTGTTTGTTGACATAAATTTTGCAATCGCTTTTCAAGTAATAAAAATTTTAATTACTAACAGATTGCGTCATGACAAGTCTTAACAGTATTTAAGTTCTGTATTAATTTTTAATACTTTTTTTAAATCGTTTTTTAATCTGCCCACCTATTTATCTGTTTGTTGCGAATGTTGCGATTTATCTTAAACTAACTTCTTTACTACCTAAATATCTGAAGATTTAAACATAGCTCAAAATTCTATGACAATACAATATCATCTGCCTTTTTTATTTGTTCTTTGAAAATTTGGTCATCGGATGTAGCTCTTCGGGCTGTGTAAAATCGATTATAAAGTTTAATGGACACAAAACTAAAATGAGAGGTTTAATATATCGCGATTTTAAAATGGACTGAAAAGTATAAAATAAATTCTCCTAGTCGTAGACAGATTTATAACCACACACAGATTGTCTAGGAAAATTTATTATAGCAAATTTTAAAAACTCACGATCATAAATTTCCAGGACAATCTATTGTGAATTTTTAAAATAAATAAATTTTCAAGACAATTTGTACGAGGTTAGGAATCTGAATGGAGCTAGGAGAAATTATTTCCTATTTTTTAGTCCGTTTTAAAAAGTATGCTGTATTTTTCAAAAAATATTTTAATAATTGTTCTTATATAGATTTATGCATGGTATTTGAAAATAATACAGAAAGTGTTGCTAATACCATAATTTTTTACAAAGTTAAATTAAACATTTATATAAAAGATTAGCCTGCTATATTGAAAAGGAAATTAAAAATGTGTTGCAGTAGAGCAAAGAATATTATTTTAATATTATATCTACAGAAAAAGAAATATATGTGTACATATCTGTGTTAGTTCTTTAATGCAGTACATCCCATTCGAAATTTTGAAGTAGTTGCAAAATATTTAAAAAAAAATCACTTTATTACATTTAAATCATACATATCTTATGTTTCCTCGTATTTTTTTTTCTGTTTAGCTGAACATCTTTTTACAATGATTTCGATATTTGCTCTTCAGAGAACTCTAGTTTCTCTTGAGAAAAACATTAATTACATAAAAAAGGAAATCTTTCGGGGATTTCTTAATTCTTTTATGCTGTTTTGAGAATGAAAAGAGCAAATCTTGTTTCATCAGAAATCGGGAAACTAGGGAGAAACCTGACACCAATTAGTCATAAATGCGCCTTTACTTCCAATTAAGTTGTTATTGTAAAAATTTATAAAATGTTTTTTTTCCTTCTATGGAAAACTCAAAGGGAGCGGAGTTGAGGTGAAATTAGCTTAGTTAAAACTCACAAGAGGAGAACAAAGTAAAAATATATATATATTGTTTTTACTTTCTCGTATACGCAGTATAGAGAAAGTATAATAATTATTTAAAATTTAGAACTTAAAATTTTGAAGAATCTCTTTATTTTAGACCTCCTTGAGTTCGAAAAAACATTTGGGGAAAATATCCGTCTAGATGTCTGTTTGTTACAAAGATAAACCAAAAACACTTTCAGTTACAGATGAAATTTGGTAACCATCTATGTACCAAATTAAAAGATTTCTATAAATTTTCAGCAAAATCCATTCAAAGAAAATCTGTCAGTCCTGCATTCGAATATAGTTTAAGATAGTAACAACAAAATGATGAGAGCTAAATGGATAAAATTTGGCACACATATATAAAATATAGGAATGAGTGATAACCAAATTTCAACACCACAGTCAAACAAATATCGATAATTTTTTATATATCGTGTTATCATTATTTATTTATAGCTATTATACATTACAAATTGAATCTATCAATGTACTGACTAATCCTAACGAAAAGTAGACCGAGGTGGCCTGGTGGCAAAGATTCAGCTTCAGAGCCGGAAGGATTCAGGTTCGAGACTCGATTTCAGCGAAGAGTCGTGCAGGTACAGTGGCATGGAGAAAGAGAGTGCCAGCTGAGGTGCTGTTCTAGTCATCTGATCACGGTTCAAAATTACTAAATATATCCCAAATTAGTCCTAGCGCTGCTTGAAAACTGGACTTTAATGTAACTAAACTAAACTCCAAGTGAAAGGAAGCTTCATTTTATATAATAAAAATATTCCTATTCTTTTCAATAAAAATAGTTCAAATTTAATTGTGATAAAACTTCTTTAATAAAGAGGGTTTTTTTTAGTTTAGTTATATTAACGTCCCGTTTTAAAGCAAAACGAGGGCTATTTTGGGACGAACCTCATAATTTTGAACCAAGGTCAGATGACGAGGACGACACCTGAAATGGCGCTTCCCTCTCCACACCACGCCACACCAGCGGGGGGACGTTTGGCCGGACAGATTTAAAGTGCAAGAGACCCCCTCACACGACGGTTCTTCGGTGGAATCGAGTCTCGAACCTGAAACCCTTCTGTTCCGAAGCCGGACCTTACCACCAGGCCACCGCGGCCCTATTTAATAAAGAGAATCAATGCCAAAGTAATATATTCTTATTACAATTTATCATATTGAGTTGTTGCTTTTTCACTAATATGATTTTTTTTAATTTTACCTTTTTTACTTCCGATTAAAATACCTTCATTCCTCATTTTAAAAAAAAAGGGAAACGACTTAAGAATGCCTCTAACAAGTAAACTAAAGTAGTTTTAGTAAAAATCAAATTCCAAATCTGATGTCTTGAAAAATTAATTTTGTAAATGAATTACATATATTTTTATTCTTATTTTAATAGTATTATTAGCAAATTTAATTTAAATATGCACTAGAGTTTTAACAACAGATATATTAGATAATTAAAATTAATCATTCAATTTCCTATTTCAAAATTCAAAAAGAGACGAAAAAGTAATTCCAAAATCAATAAAATATTAATAACAATATTATGAAGGATAAATATATTTATGGACGGATGATGTAATACTTTAAAAATTTAAGGAAAGATCTTGATCAAATAAAAAAATACGGCATTATTGTATATCATCACTAATATCAACTGAAATAAAATACAATCAATACTCAAGAACAAATCTATGTTTCTGAATAAAATTCCAGTTAATTATCAATAATTTCTAATTAAATGAAAAATTAAAATTTAAAAAAAGTATGAAAAATTAAAATAAAGGATGAAAATGAAAAAAAGATTATATCAAAAATAAATTTTAAAAAATTATATTAAAAAATTGAAAAAACTTTTTGAATTATCTTTACATTAAAAACAAAAATAATTAATAGTTTCTCAAAATAAATTATTAAACCAATTGAATGCGAGAGTTTTGAAATCAATTCAAAATACTGTGTATCTGAAAGTACAAAAAGAATATTATTAAGAAAAAGAAAAAAAAGAAAATTCTTTCAAGCTTCATGAAAATTTTTAAAAAGTGTAGCAGAAAAATTCGGAAAAAAACAGCTAAATCCTATCACATATAGCCAAAAATATGAGTAATAAAATTTATCTATTAAAAATAGTTTTTATCTGAAATAAAAAATAAAATATTTTAATAAAAATATTTTCTGAAATCAAAAAGAGCATTTTTTTTAAATAAAACAAGAAAAATTATACACTTTTAAAAATATAAAAGCGCTTACTACAAAAGTGCATGTGCATAAGCAGAAAAAGAAAGAAAAACAATTGATATCTTCCACGGGTATATAAAGCAATGCCTTGAAATCAAAAAAAAATCGTAAAACATTGCCAGAATTGATTCTGACATTGTAAATTGCCAATGTTTTACGAATGGCACATTGACAATTTTTGAAATATTTTATATAATATTTATGTATATAAAATAATATAAATACTATAAATAATGTTTATAAAAAATTATAATAGTTAATTAAAATATAACTATCGAATCATGAGATCAAAATTTTTCTTTCAAAAAGTGATTTTCGTTTAAATCGAATTTATAAAAAAAAAAGCTTAGTTTTTTCTTTACAGTGTATATACAAAAATAAATTTTTGAAATGCATGGCAAAATTTGAACAAACAAAAACTTGTACAGAAAGAATTAAACAAAAAACGCTTGGGAAATGATGATAATATTCATATTAAACATATTTGCTCTGAATTTCAAATGTAAACTAATGTACTTTTAATGAAATAATAATTAATATTTTATTAGGAATGTTAGTTGGATAAAAGCTATAAGTTATTTTAATTAAATAGTTTTTAACATCTGTTTCTGTATGGATACATTTAGAGATTTCAATTATTTGTATGATATTTAAATTTAATTCTTAAAGGTATTAAAAATTATTACAGAGCTTTTATACAGTTTTGCCATTATATCTGGAAAACAATAAGCATGTTTAGAATGAATGAAATATTAAAAAAAATTACTTTAAATTTAAACATAAATGAAAATAAAAGATAACATAACTTGCTTATTTTATTTAAACATATATTTGTTGATGTTATCATTCAGTTAGGAAACAAAAAAGAGTTTATTCTAAAATGACATACTTAAAACATGTCATTCTGAAATAATGATAACTTTATATATTAAAATATGATAGTATTTATATAAATATTAATAAAAAATTATATATGAAAGTGAAAAACAATGAAGAGCAGCAAAAACGAACATTATCTGAAAATCAAAATTATATTGGAAATGCAAACTGATGGCGAATATACATTTATTGTATTTCTATTCATTGTGAACTCTTATTCATTATCATGATACCTCTTATTGGTATTTTTCAAAAAATTATGTCGAAAAATCTTTTTTTTTCGATTATCATAAATTGGCACAACACTAGAAGATACCTATCAAATTTTGAGATATATCCTAAGAAGGGGTTGATTACTATTTTATGAAATATGACACTGTATATTCATTATCAATAAAAAAAAAATGTTTTGTCAAAGGGAAAATTGCCTCTCCATGATTTTTGTAGATGCGATGCAAGCATTTAATTTGATTAGATATAATATGCTGATGCTTCCCTCCCTTTCACAATTTTTAAACTTAAAAATGTTACAAAGATTAATACTTTTGTAAAAACTGAGGGAAAACGTATTTCCGATAGATTTATTAATTTTGCAATTATGTAATTAGCTTAAATGTTTTTATCTCCTCTCGTTTAATAGTTTGTTTCTTATACTACTTTTTAATACCTTGTCATTTTTTCCCTCCAACAAGCTTTGATGGATTCCAAAATCATATTGACGAGGCAAGCTTGAAATGTAATATCACATGAGAAGAAATTTATTTCATTGTCATTTCCATCGCTATCCTGCTTCAATATAATTGTTTGGAATATGTTGCATACCACTATCTTTTAAAATATGAAACTTCATAATCATTATCAATAAAAAAATGGGTTTTTTTTCAAAGTGAAAGTTCTCTCTCAATAATTTTTGTGGATCATGCTGCAAGCACTGAATTTGGATTAGCTATAATATGATAATGCTTCCCTACTTTTGACAGTTTTTAAACATAAGAATGTTGCAAAGATTAATAGTTTTGTACAAATTGATGAAAAATTATTTCCGATGAATTAATTAATTCCACAATTTTGTAATTATCTTCATTACGTTTGTCATCTATCGTTTAAAACATATTGTCTTACCCTACTCTCCAATACCACTCAGTTTTTCCTTCCTAAGAGCTGCGATGAATCACAAAATCAAAATAGCAAGATACGTTTGAAACGTATCCCATGAGTATACATTTAATTCATAGTGTTTTCCATTGCTGTCTTATTTTAGTGTCATTGTACAGGAAATCTGTTGAATAACACTATTTCATGAAATATAAAACAGCATATTCATTAGCATTAAAAAATATTGTTTGTCAAAACTTGTTTTCCTAGATTGATTGTCAAAATCTATTGTTTCCCTCTCATTATTGTTTTATAGATATATTGTAAGCACTGAATTTGGATTAGTTATATTATGGTGATTTTTCCCTACATTTGACAATTTTCAAACGTGAGAATGCTGCAAAGATTAATAATTTTTTTAAGAACTTTAATATAATCATTAAAATTATACTAAACTTTATTTTACATTCCATTTACAGAAAAAGATCATAAATTTTCTGGACTTTATTTATTGAGTTTTAATATGCATTTTGATATAAAAGAACCTATAAAAGTATTTTGGTATTTATGGGCAATGAAATTTTTATTCTTACATGGAGATTTTTTAAACATTTTTGTATCATAAATCCGACATAACTGTAGATCTAAGAATACTTTATTAATTCGTATAAAAGATATTTACTCTAATTTAAATTCAATTATAACATTACATAGAATTCAACTAATCAGATAAGCGTGGTAGAGTTTCTCTCATTTTTCATTGATTTTTTTACAATTGTTCAGATCAATACAATTTTGCATTTTAATTTTTAAAAAGACTAAAACACATGGCTTAGTATTTTACCAAACCAATCACTTTATATTTTTTAATATTTAAATAGAATAGCTATAGAATAACTATAGAATTTTTAATTAAGATTATCTCTGCTTATTACTAAATGTTGTAAGTATAACATAACTAATTCGTAATCGCTCTTAAATGGTTTATAAAATCCTTATTTTCGTTATTTTAAATAAAAACATTTCAATATACGTGTAATATAATAATTAGGCTCTTAAGGAAGACATTTGAAAATTATTTTGAAATTCATCAAATTTTCTTTTCATTTTTAAAACCTTAAATCAGTTCCATTAATTTGAATAGATTAGAATTTACGTTATTAAAAATCATTTAGTGTTTCAAAAATTTATTTCACTCTAAATTGATCTAAATATTTCTTAATGAATATCAATCTCTTCCACTTTATTTTATTTTCTGTTTAAAGATTAAAGAAGATGAAATGATTGATGAAATGTTAGCTTTATATAGAAAAGTGTTTCCTAATTTATCTATTTGTTATCGAAAGAGAATATTTTGAAATGAAATTTAAATTAATCTCATAAAATGATACAATAAGATAAGGGCTTAAACATTATTTAACTTCAATGATTTTATCGTAAAACTGCGTAATTTCTATAATATTTATTTAGTTTCTTTTTCCAACATTTTTTGTTCCCGAAAAACACGAAATAGGATTTTAAATGGCATTGGCAATTAATTTGATCATTCTTTGAAAATCTTTTATCATAATCAATATTGTTCTCAGCTATAGTTAACATACACAGTTTCAAAACTGAACCTTCCCCTATAAAAAAGTTTTAAAACTGTATTCATTAATTAAAAATCTCGATAATATTTATTTAGTTTTTTTTTCCTACATTTTTTGTAATTGAAAAAACATGAAATAGAATTTAAGTTAAATCACAACATATTTAACGATTTAATGATCAAATTATATTATAATTTGATCGTTTTATCAATCTTTGAACATCTTTTATCGTATCAATTTTGTTATCAGATGTAATTAATATACGAAGTTTCAAAAAGGAATCTCCACCTATAATTTTTTAATTTATTCATTAAATGCCCTAAAACTTTACATGTAAATGTTAAAAATTCAAAAATCACAATCTTGTTTTCTCTTATCTACATTTACTCTATATTTTTCTTTAATTTTCACCTTTTTCTCCATCTTCCATCTTACTTTGAAGAAAGTGTTTGCTTTATAGTTTTGATTATTAATTTACTTACTAGCTAAACGCTTTTAAAGATTTCAAATGATTTTAAGCATACACTTTGTAGATAAACATGCTTCTGAAAGCTCGGCAACCTTCTTTCTATATTTTTTCTCTATTTTTCTTTATTTTAAATATTTTATTTTATATGTCCATTTACCTTTTCCAATATAATATTTCTGATACTAATATATAGCGATGAAATGTTTTAAAATGTTTCTAGGCATAAATATTGTAGTTTAAAGTGCTTCTGATGGAAACTTCAGCATTTATTTCATATTCCTATCTCTGTTTTATTTTGCTTCCAAAATTGTAGTTCACGTGACTTATTATTTAATAGTCATATTCCATGAGCATTCATTAAGGCAATATTTAAAATGCTGAAATTTATATGATCATTTACTTGACTGACAGCTAGACAGTCGTTTTAGAAATATTTTAAACAAAATTAATTTTTAAATTTTAAAAAGTGCAATATATTTCCCTAAATTATTTGGAATGATTTATTTGGAAGCCTGTTTTACAAAAAAAAAATAATAATATTTTACAAAACTGCCTTTACTTCTGCATACCTGAAAACAAATATGAGTTAAAATTTTCTTTTCTAGATCATTATTATATTAATAATAACAAAAACTAAATAAAACATGTACGAAATATTCCAATAAACAAAAAAATAAGTCAAATAATAACAATATTATTGTGATGCAAGCAATTTATTTTAAACTTCAAAATACATAAGTAATGATACAACTACAAAGTACAATATATATACTTTTCAACTCAATAGAACTGAAAACGTTTTGGTACATGAAAAATGAAAGAATCCTATCATCTATAACGATTGCTTGCAAATATATATGTCCAAGAGCTGAAAATTGTTCATTAAATAACGATGAAAGATGAAAGAATCCTATACTCTACAATGATTGTTTGCGAATATCTATACCAGAGCTAAAAACTCTTCATTAAATAAAAGATGAAAGAATCCTATCCTCTACAATGATTTTTGAGAATATCTATCCAAGAGCTAAAAATTCTTCATTAAATAAGCGATGAAAGATGAAAGAATCCTATCCACTACAATGATCGCTTGCGAATCTGCGCCAGGTTTTACAGCATACTCCATCATTTAACTTGAACCTGGAAGAGAAAAGAATGATTTAAACTCAATAGAAATGTAAACTTTTCATTACATAAAAGATGAAAGAATCATATCCTCTACAATAAATCAAAAATTCATCGCTTAGGATTAAGTTCTCCTCATTTGCAATTCGAGCAAACTTTCATTTCACCAGGAGTGAAGTTCTCTTTCATTTAATTACTTTTATTTACAAACGCATATATTTCTAATGTATTTACAAAAGACATCAATTTACTGAAACCAACAATACTTCAATGACAAAATAAAAATTTGTTCCGATTTTTCTAAAAATTACTACGCACATCATAAAATTGTAAATGTTTCTACTGTTAAAATAACTGCACAGTTTTAACATAGGCTTTTACAGCTCTTATTTTTTAGAATCAAAATAAATAAATAGAATAAAGGCAATTAAAAGCTTTAAAAGCTCATAAAAATAAAATGAAATTATGTCACAGTTATTATATCAAAAAATGGTCCAATTTTATTTACCAGATATTTAATATTCATCAGCATCCATGAAGGAGTTTTTCATAATTCTTTTCCTTTGCTAGAAGATCATCCTTCTCTGACAATGGGGGCTCATTCGAAATGATCTTTTAAATGAAAAAGTACACATGTAATTTTAAATAAAATCAGGAGTTTTATTTCATTTGGCAAAGCTTAAATAAGGCGCTCAAAAAAAACGAAAGTTTTTTTTTAATTTTAACATCTAAACTATATAACGTTTAAATATTCAAAATTGTGTAGTAAACTTCCTAAAAGAGTCCTTTAATTGAAAAAAATCTGTAATTATCATAAAACCAGTTCAGCTATAACAGCGCTTATGACTTTTCATTCTACTTTTACTACAATTATGACTGCTGCAGTTACTTTTTTTCTCATAAATATTTGTATAATGTTTTTCCCTTCATCGCTTTATATGGCGATCTCATCTCCGGAATCGTATGAAAACAAGTTCAAGACCTAATTCCACTAGGAACTCTAATTCATGAGTTTGAAGATTTAAAAGTGCTAAAAATCTGGCTGATTTTATAAAAATTTCAAGGAGAACATTTGCATAAATTATAGGTTTAATCAGTTTTAACAAAATAAGGGAAAAATCGAATTTATTTTTCGAATTCGAAATGCATTCAAATTTCAAACCATACAAAAATAATAATAATAAACTGATCAGGTTTTAAGAAAATATTCATTTACTTTGAGCTTTGAATAAAATTCTGCCTATTTTATAAATCTATGAATCTAAGGGTAAAAATTAGTGTAAAAGTGGTTTCTTTTTCTTGTTTACCTTCAAAAACTTTTCTGAGGGGCTCATAACGTTGCGTCCAAATCTGAAATAAAAAGTAACAAAAATTAGTTTTTCTAATAAAATAACTCTCAGATGTAAAACTACTAACGCGGTTTCAAAATGTAAATATGTATTTGGAATATTAAGGGCACAGTGGACTTCGAAATAAGCAGAAGTGAACGAAAACATGCAATTTAATTTTTATCGTTTCATCACCCAAATATATGATCATATTCAACTAAAATAGTATTATAAAATATATTTTTCAATGAAACAAATATTTTAAAGGTTAAGAGAAAAAAAAAGTACATGATAAATTGCACTGCATTTACTCAAAGTACGAAAAGTACTTTTCTTAAAATGATAATGTAATTAGATTTAAATATCTTTAAAATGTTTAGGTGTCTTAATTTTTGAAAATATTTATTGGAATTTATAATAAAGATTTCATTCAAACATTAAAAGAAAATTAGAATGCGTATTTTATGTTTAGAATTTTTTAGATAGTTAAAAATCATTAGCATGTAGCAGAAACTAGCATTTAATTAGCATCATACACAGTTTGTTCTAAATATGTTTACATTGAATAAAAAGAAGAAAATAATTACAAAATTAAAAATTTAGTGACCAGGAATATTTTAAAATTTTTAAAAATTATATATCTTTTAAATTGTTTTAAAATAATATATTTCACTTTAAAAGGCTTTTAAAGAAATTTCAGGTATTTATATTTAT
>JAPMOQ010047785.1:1398579-1417404 GCA_026543055.1 Argiope trifasciata | reverse complement strand
ATTTATATATATATACATTAAAAATGTCACAACCCTAATAAAATCATTCGCAAGAGTATCTAATAGAGTCCACCGTCCTTTTAAGTTTTACAAATGATTTCGAAAAGAATAAAAAGTTTATTCATTTAAAAAGTATCAAAAAAGCAGGTTAATCCTTTTGATATGCAAGTTTGTCGTGTAAAATAGTAATATGTCATCATATTTCATTTCTAAAAATTTAGAAAACTAATTTAAAAGAGATGGAATTGAAAGAAATGAAAATAAAATTCTTTGAAAAAAATATTTTAAATATATGCATAAAAAAGTAACAAAATCAAGCTTTTTCTTGTATGGCATTTAAAAGATTAAATCATCCACATTTAAATAAGATTTTAAAAACTCATTTCATTATTCAAATGGAGATTTCCTCCTAGAAACACTTATCAGTCAAATTGAGCTCCTCATTCTTGACTGAACTCTGAATTCAACAAAAATGCATCAATTATTTTTAAACACAAAAAAACTTATTCATTTATTTTCAAATAAAATAAAATCATAAAAAATTATTTTTTTGAAAAATATATTACCTAGGTCTAGCAAATTGACCAAATTTGTTTTCAAATTCCATTAAGGAAATAAGTACTCGGCGCAACTCCTCAAGTGCAACTTTCAATCTTCGATTCTGTTTTTCAGTACTCCCAACAGCTATCAAAGAGCAGCATCCAATAATCAAGACTATAATAATCCCCTTCGGCATATTCATATTTCTCAAGTTTTCAAGTTTTGCGTCCTTTGACGACTGTTCAAAATGGAGCTAGCAGATGAGACGACCTCTTTACCTGACGGCTTATCAAAGTCTGATGAAGAAATCGTCCAACTACTTGGGAAAAACAATTCAAAAATAGATGAAATCCACTGTAATTGGCGGATTTTTCAGTAGGCGTTTTTCGCTTTGGAGAGGGGAAGGGGGGAGGGCACAATAAGGTTGCCGTTTTTTCCTTTTACATAATGATGAAAATAATCATTAAACTGAAAAGAGCTTTTTATTCGATTTATTATCATGTTTTTGTCTTCTCGGAAATCTTAAATTGTTCTTCTTATTGAAATTCTATACTGTTGATGTAAATGAAAGAAAGTATAGAATTTCCATTTTTTCTATTTTTTCATATGTATAATTGACTTTGTTAGTGAGTCGATGTTTTTTTAACAAGCTTTAAGTAATGACGGAATAGCAATTTTTAATGTAATATCATTGACAAGAAAGCAATTATAGTCATAAGTGAATAATAATTTCTCGAATAAAAATGGAAAGGATTATAGCGAGTAGCTTTGAATTAAATGGCACTGTTTCTTAATTTTAGAAGAAAAAGAAGAAATTTAACTTTATTTTATATATACAGTGAGGCCTACAAAGATTTAAGTAGAAACCATTCTGGTTGGGGCATTTTTTTAACTTGGTATGCAAATGACTTGGATTATAACGAAAGGGAATTTTCAATAAAAATGATAATTTAAGCTTTGATCAACAGGTAAAAAAATAACTTATTAAAAACAAAAAAAAGCTCAAATTTAAAGCACAAAATTTTATTTAATCACATTATTTTTTCAATACACATTCCATCAAACACGTGTACAAAGCGTGTTATAGCGAAGTGTTTCTATAAAAAATGCATCAACATTGAAGAACTATAGAAATTCAGGCTGGGTAACATTAATTCTCCATAGAATAATCTGTTGGAAATCACTCAACCAGAAATGACAAGGATATAAATCTTGAGAGCAGGAAGGTCACGCTGTCAGAAAATATCTCAATTGTCTTTGAATTAAGCTCGAAGCAGTTCCTTCAGTTGTCGGGCACTATAGAGTGCTTCACCAGCCAGATAGCAGTTCCTAAACATTCACGCTATTTTAAAGCAAGAATGAGAAGCTAAGCTTATGTGATAGTTCTGAGCATTTACTGGAAAAAGTGCTCCATTTGACCATAAAATATTCCAAGGTCAGGACAGCTTTTCTGGGTAGACAGCAAATAACCAGAATCAATGTGTTGTTCCCGGCCTTGAAAATGCAGCTTTGCACTTCATCAACCTTGTATGGATATCACTTTAAAATGAGCTCCAAAGCATTTCGCATTATACACCGAAAAAGATACAAATCATGCAAAACAGTTCGAAAACTTATAAATATCTAAAAATATTAAGAACAAAACGCTCTTTCAATAAATCTAGCAATAACGACTTCTTCCACACTTTCATTGGAAATCAATACCCGTCCTCTTCCTGGCAACACACCCCAATCTTTTCAAATTTAGTAATCATCATTTTTCAATCTATTTGGTGTAAATCCTTCTCCCAGCTTTTCAAAGACAGCGGCAAAAATTTTCTCACAGAGGGGGCAAAACATTTCAGATGGAGGTAAATAAAATTTCGCTGTTGTAGTGTTGTGACTTATGGCACTTTACAAGCCCACTAACAGTTATTTGACAGCGATTTAAGCCGAGTGAGCTCTTCTTGTTTTTTTAATAGCGCCAAAAAAGGCCAAGGGTAGGGCTTAGCTACTTCATGCGTCCCATTCGCTTACACAACCCTTTTCTACAGGGAAGCACATGCACACACCTCATAGAGAGAACGCAGAAGAAGAACAGCAATGCCCGAAACAGGACTCGAACTCCGGAAGTCCACATTGTGGGGAAGACACCCTATCCCTATGCCTACCCCATTCTCTAATTCACCTTTAAAATAGTAAACAATATTTAATAATATAGTTAAATCAAGATAATTAAGTATGTAATATCTAATTTAATTACACTAAATAATTAAACACAATAATTAACTATTTGTATGGCGTCATGGACGAGCAAATGAAGATGAGTAATAGAAAATGATATGACTTCAATAGCATAATCCTGAAACGGAAATTAATAATGGATGCAAATTTTAGCATCATTATTTAAATGTTACCGCAAAGTTAAAAAAAATGGCTGAAACAAGTAAAGATAATTAATAATTTATTATTAAAACTTATTATTGAATGATGTATTAAACTAACTGAAACTTCCATTTATTTAATTATCGATATATGAAGTGAAATCAAATATTAAAGAACTTCACAAGGTCACATTTGGATTATTCTCCAAAATTTATTATTACTAATATTTTTAGTAAAGTGTATAAATACTTATTAAAAATAAACTTGCTGTTTCCTCAATAAGATTTAGAGTACCAATATCAAATTTATTATTTAAAAAAGTATTTGTGAAAGAAATATTCTTCTGATAATTTTCTAAATATAAATATTTTTAAATCGAACTTTTATTTTCATTTCATCAAACTAAATCATGTAATAAATTCTTTTAAAAATAAGAATTACTGTAAAAAACAGGGAGATGTATTTATATATTCTAAAATTCATGTTAATATCATAAATACTCAAATTGTTTTAAAGATTTTTTCTATAAGTTTGACGTATGTTGAAAGATAACAGTAAACAATTTTTAGTTTAAACATCTAAATTATGATGCTAAAATTAAATCATAAATTTAAAAAAGGGCTTTGATTAAAAAATTCAAAATACATAAATTGAAGAAACATTAGAAATAAGTTTTATGTGTTCTTGGGTAAATTTTTAATTTTGGTTTACATCTACCATATAACACATATTTACTTTTTGTTGTCGAGTTGCATTAGGTAATATTTTATTAGTGAGCTAAGTGTAATTAATGGATTAAACTAAAAATACACATCTTTTACCTTTAAGTAAATCTAATGTTCAATTACTTATTTTACTTATTCCATTGGCTTATATTGGTTTCATATCATATGACCACAGAAAAGCAACTCTTCTTAGCAAGTTTATGTTGCAAAAAAATGGTAGCAACAGCTGCAAAGGTTTTTACTAGATTGGCTTTAAGCTTTAATTAGCCAAGGAATTATCATATAGAACTTAAAATATAATAAATTAGAAAATTTTAAAAATATTTTGTTTCAAAAAGAAGCAATTACATAAAAAAATGCCGCTGCTTAATTGCTTGGTAAAATTTGATTCAAAGAAAAAAGTCAGAAGATATTCATTAGAATTAGAACGAAAATGGCCTCTCTTTAATTTGTTTATTTATTTTGGATTTTAGTTTGGTAATAGTGGGAAATAGTTGCTTTTAGGTTCAAAAAGAATATTTTTTTAAAATATTGCAATATTATCGCTTAAAGAGCTTAAAATTTGTAAACAATTGAAAAAAAATTGACAAATTTTAAAATGGGCCTTTAAAAGTTTTTTAAAGATTTTAGTTTGGCAATAGAGGAGAAAAGTTTTCTTTTAGGTTCAAAAAGAATGTTTTTTTAAATTTGGTAAAAAAAAGTTAATTTTTAAACCCTTCAAAGTTTTTTCTTTCACTTTCCTTCGAGGGTTGCCCTCTACCACTCCAACCAAGGCACATGAAACGGTCATAACAACAGTTTTTGATGCGAATTAGATTGCATTTTTATTTCTTAAGAATTGAGTTTGAGGAATTAACAATTTTTTGGTGTGTGTGTGTGTGTGTGTGTGTGTGTGTGTGTGTGTGTGTGTGTGTGTGTGTGTGTGTGTGTGTGTGTGTGTGTGTGTGTGTGTGTGTGGAGAAAGAGAGAGAGAAGGCGTCCCTATCGAACATTCATAGGTAAATCGCTGAAGCGTACTGGGGCAAAGCAATTACTATAAACAGTTGGAGAAATTGTGCCATTATTTTGAAGCAGGCTGAGTGATTGCTGGAAACGTTTGGTGAGAGATCTGGAGTCGTCACCACCCCATACAACTCTGATTTTACTACCAGTGACTATTTTCTTTTCCCGACATTAAAGAAACATTTATCCAAAACCAAGGTTCATATCAGAGGGTGATGTTCAAAAAAGTGCCGAGAACTGGTAACAACAGCCAGAACCTGATTGTTACCCAAATGGGTTAAACAAACTGGTCCAGAGGTATGATAAAGGCCTCAACAGGTTGAGTGTTTATGTTGAGAAGTAACTGTCACATATGTCTCTTAATTATCATTTGTATCATGCGTCTATTGTTAATAAAGCCTTTTCCAAAAGTTTACGAGGCAAACCTTGTAAACCTTTTTTGGATCACCCCTCATACATCCCAGCCGATTTTCATCAAATATCTGAAAGCAAGTTCATTGTATTTTCATAAAACAAAAGTAAATTATTCAAAGAATAGTGAGTGATTATAACAGGGTGATTATGATGGAAATTTATTGAGCACTTAAAATCCATGCTACACATTCCACAATAGTCAGTGTTAATATAGGCGCATATTTGGTAGAATATAAATTTCAAATAGAGCAATAGTCAATAAATATTCATTTTGAATTGTAAGTATAGTGTAACTAAGCAGGTACTCCATGTATGTGATGTCTAGGTCACAAGAAGAAACACGAGACTTAATATCAACTGAAATAATTTAAAAAATCAATATCATCACTGATATACACTGTTTTGTTTCACATTGAAAACTCATTTACATTACAAGGATGATAATCATTAGACGTATATGATGAAAACTAAATTTAAATATTTAGGGATATACTAGACAGCTTCGGAGACCAGGCGATTTGTTCATCATACATTTAATATTACTTTAATTACATCAATTAATTAAAAAGGATTTGCAATAAATTAATTTTTTGTTAAATTAGTAAACGAATTACAACAAAAGAATTAGAAGTAAATCAGGAAAGGAAAAAGAAAATATTTCACAGAAAATGCTTGAAAAGGATATTAAATTTTTACCCATTTATATGAAGGTTTTACATCCAATATAATTAACAAGGAAAATATTCTCCTTCAATTATTTAGACTAATTTCATGCAGTTGTTGCCTATGGCACTTGTCATAAACAAGCCCGCTTGACGAAGTCAGTGATTTAAGCCGAGTTTTCTTCTTTTTTCTGTTGCGCCCTCGAGGGACAACAGTACTTCTTAGCTACTCATGTGTCACAGCCATTTTCACTGGGAGGATTTCATTCGCTCATCCATTAATCGTAATTTAGACCTGTATCAGAGAACAATCATCTCTGATTCAGTACACCGAATGGTATTGTCCCGAATTGGAAGACTTTGTGGTTATTCCAAATTTATGCGTGCACCAGGCATTATGTACACGGAGAGTCTTCGGCCGGTGGGGTTTGAACTCACTACCCATGGAATGCGAATCCAACGCTCGACCAACCAGACTATCCTAGTTTAGGCAGACTTTCTAAAATGCATGAGAATCAAAAGAGGATTATTTTATTATATTTTTTACTTCAGTCTTGTTTGATAGTAAATTATAAAGCGTATTACTCATTTTTAGCTCCTAATAAAGTATGTATTTAAGCAAAATTTAATATTCAAATAATTTATTAAAATTCCAAAAAAATTATCATGCAGTTTATGAAAAAATGATCAAAAGATTGAGCTAAGAAGTAAATACAGTAAACTCTCGCTACAACGATACCCGATACAACAATAACTCCCTCCACTACAATAATTTTTTGTGGTCCCGGTGATTTTGCATATAAACTAATGTTAATCTGCCTTCAATATTGCGATATTCTCTATAACAATAAACCTCTGTAAAACGATTTTTTCAATCTAAATTTCAGTATTATTTTCTCCCTTTATAATAATATTTTGATTTTAAAATGCTTTTTTTTTTTCGTTTTCTTTTGTTATTTTTTCCGTTTATTAAGACTAATTGTGGATATTCAACTTATCCCTGAATAAATAGCTATTGTTCAGATTTCAAAACAGATGAAGACCACCCTTTTGGGAATTGGAGTGGGTGAGGGGGGGGGTGAAGTGTAAATGTATGCCTAGTCTCTTTTCCCAGTAAGCTTTGGAATTCTTTGGAATTCTGGCAGGGCGAAAGCAACTATCTTTTCGAGATAAACTGAACGTTATCAATGATATTGATGAGGGAATGAAGCAGATTGATGCGGCTAAGAAACATGGATTATCGCAATCTACAGTTGCAACGTTTCTAAAGAAGAGAAAGCAAATCGAAGATGCTGTAATTTCAAATGAAATTAACCCAGAGCGAAAACGACTGAAAGTTGCGACAAATGAAAACATTGATGCTGCTGTTTTAAAATGGTTTCAAGAGATGAGAGCAACAAATGTCCCAATAAATGGACCTTTATTATGTGCAAAAGCACGGAAATTTGCAGCAATGCCAGGGAACGAAACTTTCAAAGCTAGCAATGGTTGATTAATGCGTTTTCGAGATCGTCATGGAATAATTTTCCAAGAAGTTCACGGAGAGAAAAAGTCAGCCCCGATAAACGACGCAAATGAATGGCGGCAAAACAAGATGAAAGAAATCTTAGAAAAGTATGCTCCAGAAGACATTTATAATGCAGATGAAGCTGGGCTGTTTTTCCAACTCCTACCCGATCGAACATTGGCATCCAAATGTGAAAAGTGTTATGGAGGGAAGAAATCAAAGCAGAGACAACCTCTCGTCATTGGTAAATCATTGAAGACAAGGTGCTTTAAGAACGTGAAAAGTCTTCCCGTGGAGTATAAATCAAATAAGAAGGCTTGGATGACGTCTAATTTTTTTTCCAAATGGTTACAGATGTTAGACAATGAAATGAAGAAGAGAAAGAAAAAAATCGTTTTGTTCATAGATAACTGCGGTGCTCACACGTCATTTCCAAAGATACAAAATATCGAAATCGCTTTTTTCCCTGCCAATTGCACTTCAATTTTACAGCCTCTTGATATGGGCATAATTAAGTGCTTCAAAGGATATTACAGAAGACGGTTGGTGGTCTCCATACTTGTAAACTTTGAAAATAAAGTAGAAGACCCTTTCAAAGCTGTAAATGTCAAGGAAGCGTGTGACAATATTGCTGGAAGTTGGTGTTAAGTAACAGAAAAAACCATTCGGAATTGCTGGAAAAAGGCCGGTCTTTGTGTTATGGAAGATAAGAAATCTGATAATGATGAAAATTCCATAGACAATGATCTCTCAGATGATCAAGAATGTGTTTTGCACATCAAAAAATCCGTATCCCAACTTGAGGAAACAAGCGGTAAAAAGTTTGAAATTAGTATAGAAGACTATTTAACAGCAGATGATGATCTTATGGTTTTCGCAGGAGTTACTGATGAAGATATTCTCTCTGAAATTACTGATGAGATAGGAAACAATGATGAAGATGATGATGATGATAATACAGGTCCATCGCATTCCTTATTGTCATCCCAGGAAGCTCTTCAATCTGTGAATTCTCTACGGACATTTTTTTCAAGCCTTCCGTCGACAAATGAAGAACATTTTCGTGCACTAGACTCAATGCATACAGTATTGGTGAACTTAACAGTTTAAAAAATGAATAAACAAACAAAAATATTGGATTATTTTCAATAAAAAGTGTTTTCAGCTATGTGAATATTTCTGTGCTTATTTTCTGAATTTATCTTATTTATTATTTTTTTTAGTATTTAAACCACTATTATTAGTATTTTACAAATTAATTTCTTCTAAATATAGACTTAAAAGTAGTATGTTATGCACCTTAAACTAATAATAATAATAAATAAGTAAACTCTTATTAAATGCTTAAAATATGTGGGCCCTCTATATAACAATATGCCTCTCTACAATAATATATTTATTTGGTCCCTAAAATATTGTTGTAACGAGTTTTCACTGTATATAAAAACTAACAAAAAAACAATATTTAAAACTACTTTTCATTCCATGCTGAGAAACAAAAGCCTAAAAATATGGTAAAATAATGAAAATTTACTGCATTTTACTTTGTTGAAAATAGATGATATTCCACTTATATTTAATAACTAATTTTTAGAAAATTTAGAAAATTGAAGACGATATATCATAAAAATAAAATCAGCGTAGTTAAAAAGATAATAATCTGTAAACAAATTAGTATATAAAACTTCAAAAACAAATGTACAAAAAATTAAAAAATAGTAAAAAAAAGGAATTATATAAGGGGAAAAAAATTGTACAGCAGATTTGAATCTCCATCCACGATATCAAAACAAGCCAAGGTTTTAGATTCGATTGTTTACTTTTATATCTTCAAAAACTGCAGTAAATTAAAATAATAATAAATTGTATTTAATATTACTGCAACGCGCTTATATAAAGGTATGATTTACTAAACTAATTATTTATATTTTTGGAAAATGCGCTTAAAAATATTTTGGAAAAATATTAAGATTAAAGGAAACATTGAATTGAATTAAAAAATATATCACTAAAAAGGTAATTTTTGAATTTTAAAATGGTACAAAAAATGTCTATGTGAAGTGATATAATTGGAAATTATTAAAGAAAAATGTTAAAATCCTTTTAATTTTTTTTTTTATTAAAACTGTAATTTAGATTTAAAATTATCATTTCTTAATATCTGCAGTTCAAGAAGTAACTAAATACCATCCAAATTTGAAAGTTTTAAGTGAAGCAATCTGCTTTGAAGAACGCAATTTACTGATAATATACCAGCCAATAAACATTTTTATATTAGAATTATGAATAATTTTATCTCATATTTCCATATTTTCTAACAAAGGGACATCGTTTAGCTTTGACTGACCTATGAAAATGGTTTGTCTTTCATTAAAACGATAGAGATATCTTTGCAAATAAATATTTAAAAACTTCTGAAATAAAAAAGAAATTTTATAAATAAGATTTTATCAGGAAAAGACTGAAAATAAATATTTTTTATTTTAAATAGTATGTAAAATATACTTTGTTAGGTAAGCATTTTCGAAAGTTATTTTCAAAAAAACTTTAAATTTTCCCCCGCTTTTAAGTAATAAAATGTTAAAATTTGCTCTACAAAACTGTACACATTCCAGACCTCCAAAGCATATTTATGCTCTTCTGTAAACACACACATACTTTTTCTTTTAATAGAAAAAAAACTTGTATGTAGTAAAAAATTTATACATATATTATATATAGAGCTATTGCAGTAAAATGCTATTTCGAACCATCATAGCATAAAAATTATTTTTTATTTAAAATTTTCATCAAAATATTTTTATTTTTTTCAACGACTGGAACTGTTTTCTTTCAAATAAGAAATTATACAATATAAGAAACCATACAATAATAAAATTATAATTAAATTTATATTTTATTAATTAATCATTTAATAAATAATAATTTTTAATAAATAACTTCAAAAATTTCCTAATAAATAAAATTTAATAATAATAAAATAAAATTTATTTATAATAAAAAAATAATTTCCATCAAATTCAATTTCGAATTTAAAAAAATGTTGGATAAATTTAAGAAAGAATATAAAAGGAGTAAATAAAAAAATAAACGAATAAATTTTCAGAGAGTAAAGGAAACAAAACAGCTTGATTCACAGTCTTGGCGGAATAAAATGAAAAAAAAAATCGCGTATTGTGAAATAAGAAACATCAGAATAATTGCCACAAAAGCGCTCATTCGCCAAATAATATAAACCTATAATAGATAGATGACGTAAGTGGGATAGTTCTTGTTAGCGCCTATAGATGGCTGCAGCCATTATCGCCGTCTACCAGCTCTACCTGGAATCGGGCTAAATTCTTTGATAAAAAGAAGGGGGGGGGGGGGGTTAAAATGCTTCCTACGGTTAACATTAACTGTTTGTACCCGTTTGGCGTGATAATTATACTTTCGGTGGAATAATTTGTAATGTTCCCATTAAAATTACTCATTTTAACAAATTCTTATTTTTTTGTCATAAACTTATTTTTTTATTTAATTGTAACACAAATAAATAATATTGCCACTTTCACATGAAAGTGGGGGTTTTCCTCCCCTAAGAAATGTTTGAGAGGAGCATAAAAAAGAAATGAAATCATTGGTTTTACAGACTCGATAATACTTCGATAATACTATTGCTCATAAATTTGTCAAAAATTTGCATCAAGAAAATGCCGATAATACTTGCTGAATCTCAAAAAAAAAAAAAAAATCAAATAAAAATAACATTTATGTTATTAAAAAAAGATTAGTTGATGAAAAACGGTTGTAACCTGCCTTTTGACTGTCAGTCATTTAAATCCCAGTGTGTTATGTCTATATGTTACTTTGATTGGCGATGTTTTTTCAGAGAAAGTTTCAATAAGAGAAACGCACAGAGAACATATTTTAAAAATCATAAAATTTCCTTAATTAGAAAATATTTATTAGCTAAATAAAAGTTTCTTCAAATTATCATTTTAAATGCCAAAATAAATGTTATATTTAAAAAGCTTTCTATTGTAAATTTCTTACCCATGTTTCCAAGTAAAATCTTCTAACTCATCGGCATCGTGTATCAGTAGAGCACAGCTAAATGCGGTGTTTGTGATTCTCAAAACTTTATAGCTTTAAAAAAAACTAGTAAGTTTATAGAAAAGGATCAATTTCTCTAAAATAAATAATAATTATGTACATCAATAATTTCATATTTAACAATAAATATATAATTTCAAAATACTCTTCAACAAAATCATGAAAAGTTTTAGAGATCGTAATTTGTAAAAGTCTCTTTCCATCTTTATGTAGTTAACCCTTTAACAAGGTAATCCAGGATTGATCCCAATGAATTTTAGTGAATGTAGTTAATTTTTGGGGGAAGAAAATCTGTCTTCTCTTGCATAGTGAGGCAAACACACAATTAAGGAAAAAAAAACTTTACAACGGTTTTAGTAAAATTGATACTATCTGGGGTTTATTATTGTTTATTTCTTCATTAATAATGTAAAAATCAAGCGTAGCCAGTAATATACTCTTATGTAATCCGCAAAGAACATATAATTAGTTTACCAAAATTTAAAGTAATAACTCCCACATGAAAAAAAAAAAAATAGTCACATTAGGATTTTGATCAGAAATAATTGAAAGTTTTAAAATGTCTAACATGAAACAATGGCACTAATACTTTTTATTGCTTAGATTCATAGAATATTTGGAAATTATTTCGTTCAAATGAAATGCTTTGAAAAAAAAGTTTTGAAATGTTATAATGTGAATGTAAATATATTATAAATAAAAATGAAAAATAATGAAATGTCATATTCTGAAGTTATAGGTCATGAAAATGCCTAACAATATTTTATAAGGAAAATTAAATTGAAAATATAATAATTTAAAATAAACCAAATTCTTTCTTATTTAAAAAAAAGCCTATATATCTTAAACATAATTAATCCACCAAAAGTCAAATTTTCTGGCTATTTTTATGTAAGAAAAACAAGGAAAAAAATGTCTAAAAATTAGCTAATATCTTCTGAATATGAAATTAGTATTTCAACTCTAACAAAGGTCACAGGTTTTGGGTAGCTACGGATCTTGTGACCTCTACCTTTCTTTTCATAAAAGTATTAATATTGGAACTATTTTTCATAATTTGTCTAATGAAATATTTTAATAATAATTTGTGTAGATTTTTTACCGAGGAAAAGTTTTTAAAATATTTAACTATTTAAAATATTAAATTCTTTAAAAAAAGTTGTAATTTTTAACCTTGTTAGTAATATAATAACGAAGAAATTATTTATAAACAGAGGAATTTTCTAACAGATAGTTTAAAATTATTATTCTCACAATCGGATTAATCTTTTTGAAATCCCATGGTATGAAAATGTGGGATCCCTGAAAATATATACGTTTCATTTTTCTTTTTTCCTTTCTCCCTCTTCCCTTCTTTCTTTTCTTTTCTTTTTCCAACTTTTTAGTCACCATATTTCAAAACGATGTAAATATTTTCTCACTTCTACAAATAATAATTAAGTTTTATGAATTGCTCAACACTTGTTGTCAATTCGTTTTATTTTTGTAGAATAATTGGAATGCTTTGAAATTCAATCGTTTAAAGTTTAATGTATTTCTCGAATGAATTTAAATGTGACACAATTCTTAAAGGAAACTTGCGTAAATAAGCATATTTTTAAATTCTGAATGATGGATCATTTCTGTTTTTAAACTTAGATATCTAAAAATTATTTTTCACTTTTTTCAGATCCCTATTTTACTGTACGTGTGATACATAAAGTTCCTGCGCCATAGATCGAAAATAAAACACTAGAATTGTCTGTAAAATAATATCATGGAAAGCAAAAATCTTATTGATTTCCTCTCAGTTTTCTTTAAAAAATATTCAGGGTTTTTAGGAGCATTAAAAACAGTTTCTATTGTTAATTTTATTTTACGAATAATAGTACCATTCTATTTAATATGCTTTCCGACATCGGAATATGGCAATAACAACATTTTTTAGAGTTTAATTAAGAATGAAAAAATATTTTGACTCATTTGATAAATAATTTTATAATTTTCCACACAATTTACTAAAATAATAACAGTAACTGAAAATCTTTTAAAATACTGATGAAATCTTCGTATTTGCTTCATTTGCATTATTGTTTAAAGAATAAACAAAATATCTAAGTTATGATTACCTGTTGTGGAGATGCACAGCTTTTGATATTTGAAAGCAATCTAAAATCCTACCCAACAAAAAATCCCACCCATTATACCCAACAAAAAAAAGTATTTTCATACTTAGACTCCTATATTCTAAATGCTTAGCGGCAATGTCAAACTTTTTTTTTTCAATCCAAGCCAATTTTTTATTTATTATATATGCTGAAGGTGATTCCATTCGGAGAATTTGTTGCTCATTTTTAGCATTTGAAAAAAAAATCAGATTTAGCATAATTTTTCTCAAATAAAAAAAATTATATACGGAACTATTATGTAATATATGCTGTTACGTATGGCACTTCACAAGTCAGCTGACAGAAAACTGTCAGAGATTTAAGCCGAAATGCTCGTCTTTTGTTTGTTCAGTAGCGTCAACTAGAGCCAAGAGTACGACTCAACTACTTCATGCTTCACATTCACTTGCACAACCCCTTTTTACAGGGGGCACATTCATGCAATTCACAGATAGAAGACAGAGGAAAAACCGGGACTCGACCCTGGAACGCCCAGATCACGGGTAAAACAAGCTATCCCTATGCGCCGGCCAATTTCATACTTTTTAAAGTAAGTATCCTTTAGTAATATGTTTAGATAAAAAACCTGGGATCAGAATGCTTTTATATATAAATCAAAAATAATAATTTAAATGCTGAAATCATTTTGTATGAGTGCCTGCGCGTTTGTGTGTAATTTTTAACTTCATTATGTGCACTAACATTTTAACACTAAATTATTGTTTGAATAAAAGATTCTTTTTTGGGGGGGAAACTGAAATTACTTTTTTAAATAAATGAATTTCATTTTTGTAGAATTGATGTCTTCTTAAACGACATAGAAAAAAATTAATTAATTTCTAAAAAAATTAAAATTTAAAGTCCAAAAGTATTAGGAAATATTATTTAAAATGAAACTTCATCCATATTCTTTCTACTCTGTTTTGCCAAATATGTTTCACTGTCAGTCAACGCATCATTCTTAAAATACCTATTGACAAATATCAGCACGCATGCAAATGGATTGCGAAAAATCTGCAGATATTTTGTGTCTAGGAGGGTCTTTCGTTTAAATTCGGACCTTTATGTCTCGACTCATCTTAAGAAACACTATCTGGTAAGAAGAATTAACATTTTGCATTTAAATTAGGCAATTACTAAACACATGTAGAGAAACTTGAATATGATTTCGCTCCATCATTTTTCGCTCCATCAAATATTTGCAACTTTATTTTTTTCAGTTTTTAACATCTTTACACGTTTTTGTTACAATTTTTTAAAAAAAGTTCTAATTATAACAGTTTTATTTTATCTTTCACTAAGTTTTAAAATTATGTTAAAAAATTAATCTCTTTTCAAAACTACTGGCGATTACATTCGTTTCATTAATCTAATTTTCATAAAAAATTCGTTGCATCGTTAAGATGTTGATGATGCTAAAGTAAATCAAGAGAAATTATTGCAAGCATAAACTTAAATTGTACTTGAAATATAAATTAAACGAATTAACGCAAAGAAATACGGTTAGAATACAATATCACTAGAGAATATACTGTTTTATTGAAAAGAAACTACACATAAAATATTCTTATGTGTTTTAAAGGGCATTTGGCTTGGCATAAGATTTTTTTATTTGCTGAGAAACTGCACTTCATTAGCAATATTAATAACATTATTAGATATGTCATTTATTGTATGATATCATTACATTATTTTAAAATGCGTAATTGAATGCTTTCTTAAATATTTCTAAAATACGTTAAATCAGACAAGGAAGTTTACTTAAAGCAAATATCTACAGATTAAAATAAGAAACGTGCAGATGCAAGTATGATGAAAGGAAGATTACTGTGAAATTTCAACCAAAAATACAAATTTTACTTTTATTAAATAAATTACTAATCGATAAAGGTAATTTCGTGTTTACTTAGATAAACTCTTTTAATGTAGCTAAAACGCCACCATACTCATATATTTCGTTGTTGTTGTTGTCAATTGGAGACAGTAATATTTCTTTAGTGCCATAATTAAAGCCTGAGAAATTAAATTCCAAAAAAAGCTATTTTACGGCTAAGTAAACAAATTATAGCTATACACTTATTTCAGTTATTAATAAGGAATTCACACAATTTGGATAAACCAAAGTATGCATATTGTATGCAATTTCTGATCATACATATTACACAAGAATGGCGAGAGAAAAGTGTTTCATTAAGTTTACTTTAACCATTAGCTAGAATTTAGTCAGAGAATTCTCACAGCGAAATAAATTTACCAATTCATTTCCAAGAAAGTAAAAATGAGATACATTAAATGATGAGTAATTTTAGAATTATTAGCCGTTGAATTCGAAATTAGGGAATACAGCATTATTAGTCTCTTTATGTATAATATAAAATAATATTTCCTTAATAATTCCACTGGAAGGTAACTGAAATACATGATGAGAGTAATTTTTTTCACAACCTATGGTAACACTTTAGCCGAAAAACAATGAAAAGTTGAAAAATCGACAAAAATATGCGCCCTTATTCACTTTTCAACTGATCGATTATTCATCTAAATATAAATGAAATTATAAGCTGATGGAACAACATTTAAAGGTGAACTTAATGTCGTTGACATCCATTACATTGATTTCTTAGGCGGCTGATCAGATATTTCTTATTTACTTACAGCTTTACCTGTTGTATTGCTAAATGTGATTCACATTGTTAGCTGAATAAAGGATATACATATCAAATGCCTGAAAATCTATGGACTTAATCATCGGCATTCTGCACATTGAATTCATAGTCGACAGTCTAAAATTTGTAGACAGTAGACTCTGTCATCTTCCGTATATCTTATTCGTCTGCCATCTTGTCGGTTATATTGCCAAAACTTATGCAAATTGTAAGACATATAATAAACGATATTTCAGTCAGATGTCTGTAATTCTGAGAACAACGTGTGCGACATCTATTACATTCAATTCTTAGTCGGTTGACAAAAAATTTTGGCAAAGTGTGCATTTTTGACTTAAGACCCAATCGATTATTTTGTTAAATATAGTCAAATCTTTTTCAACCTTTACTTGGATATTTCGATTGTTTATAATATATTAGAATTAAAATACTGTCTAAATTATCATATTCCATAATATGCATCTCTTCAAAAACATTCTGAAATAGCCGGGGAGGGAGAGCAAGTGATTGCTGACAGGAGCAATTGCCTCCTGCTAACGCCATCTCTGATCGTTTGGACATATTTTCTAATTTGCCTGAAATGATATATATTATATATAATGGCATACATTATAAATAATATAAATACTGGCGCCCTCTTTTGACGTACTATAAAATGGAAACTTTAAAGAAACAATACTTTTTATGTCAATTTTGTAGAAAATTCTTTACTAAAATAAATAAATAAAAAAAATTGAAAATAAAAATTATCTTGAATTGATAAATTAAATCAATTACAATTTACATAACTTAATAAATTAATTATTAGTTACAATTAACAATTTTTATTAATAATAATTGATAATTTTAATAAAATTTAAAGATTGAAATAACCGTTATTCGGAACAATATTTTTAAAAAATAGCAAAAATATTTGTTAAATTATTAGATTAATTATTAACTACAATTAATAAATTTTATCAATAATAATTTTTAATTAAAAGTGTGATTGAAATAACAGTTATTTGTTCTCTTGAATAGCATTGATCACTGATATTTCTGAATTTTTAATATTAGTTATATTATTACAGTTCGTAAAACATTTGTCTTCCTATGTACAACTCTTTATTTGCATTGTGTTAAGAACATATTATAAATCTTCATCTAGCCTCTTAGATTATCTAGAAGGCAATTATTCTATGTATCTTTGAGTACTTAATACTCTGAAATTAAATATACAGCATTTCGGATGTAGGAACTTATTTTATTGACTATTCACTATTCTGATTAAGAAGTTTTGGTTTGAATTAGATTAATTCATCTATATTAAAATATTACTTCATCTAAGACACAGAATCTTGTTAACAATATCTTAAAATTTTTACCTGTAGTTGATTTTACTAATTGATCAGTTGTAAGTACCATACAAGAGAATATTAATGTATAAATTAATCAATATCTAAGATCACAAAACTTTCATAGCCAGTGTTAAAATCATTGTTAGAAAAATATTTATAAGGCATAATCAAAATAACTTTTTAGATGTTTATAGTAAATATCATATTTTAATAAATGCGTACCTTTATTAACAGAATTTATAATTGATTTACAAAGCAACATAAAAATTCTCTGAGAAATTTTCAGCAAGGATACATGTAAACTTACTGACACATTTTGACTGAATTCGTGCTGCCATCTATTATTAAAATATCGCAATCAGAAATGATACCGCTAAGTTAAAATCCATACTTTGTTTACATTATTAATGAAAAAGAGAACTGATTGTGTAGGCTATGTGAGAGTCGGCCAATATTTTTTCTGCAAAGTTAAAGGTGCGGGGTGATTAAAAAGGCTGCTGTAGAAATAAAGGTTACTTAGATTCTTATATATTTTTTGTGATCGCTGTAATTATTTTCGGAATAGATTAAAAGAATCTATTAATTTAAAATCCCTACTGGATGCCGAGACATTCATTCTGTGAATCAATTCCACTATCTGATAATATCTGTTTTCAAGAACTCACTTAGAATTTATTGCTGTAAATAGATAATCAAAATATGTTTGAAATTTTATAATGACATCTGTGTCAAAATGGAAAAGAACGTTTCGTCAAACGAACACTTTTCAGATAATACTCTGTGTTATTTTGTTTCATTCATTAGCTTCAATTTTTATTATCTACGTTCACCTTGCTTGGTTCTTTTCTGAAGAAGAGAAAATATGGTATGTGTTATTTTTGGTTAATCAATTATGTCGATTTTTTTTTACACATATTGAAGCGAGAAATTTTTTTCTAGTAACACTATATACCTTTTGATGATTGTGTATTGTTTCAAATTATCTCTAGATAATATTTTTATAAACTGCAGTTCAATTATACCTCATATGTATGAGATTAATTATTGTTAGCCTCTTAGAATAAATTCATTTATCTTCAATGAAATATTGGAATTTAATATAGAATTTGATGTTTTCTTGTTATATAAAAATATTAGAAGAAATGATTACATTTTAAATAAAATAATTATTTTAATTTGTTTTAACGAGAATAGGCTTTTCCCATTTTTGAATAAAGTGTTACCTTGTCTCTTTTATTAATATTATACAATCAAAAATATTTTTACATTATCATGGTTTACATCAAAGACCTCTAAAATTTTATGCATTTCTTACAACTGTATTTTGGTTATATATATATATATATATATATATATATATATATAT
>JAPMOQ010047785.1:1375314-1398479 GCA_026543055.1 Argiope trifasciata | reverse complement strand
AAATTCCAATTTTTTAATTTGTAAACTGTTGATTATTTATTTCAAGAAAACAACTATGCATTGCATATGTTAGTTATATGTTCTAAAGTTAATTATTTAACTCATAAATAACTCAAACAATTCATATGCTCCAGATAGTTAGTTTGTTAACTCATAGAAAATACAGATTGTATTCATGCAGAAAATTCATCAAAATTTAATTTAGGAATTTCAAGGGTTTAATAAGTGATCTGATTGTTTCTAAATGACCTTCAGATTTTTAGAGCAAAAACTCTTTTTTTTTTTTTTTCAAATGTTTGAAGGTTTTCTATTTACTCAAGATTTGTTATTTTATTATTACCTGCAGTAATATTAAATTAAAAAGAAAATACATTATTAACTCTTTACTGGTAAAAAGGAATTATTTAAAAAAAATGTGTTTTTGAATTATATTTCCAGTTTATAACCTGATTGTTTATAATTATTTATATAATGTATTCGCAGGTTTTTGTATATTTATTTCTATAATATTTGTTGATTGAACTATTGAAACTCTCTTGTTTTCAGATACAAAAACTCTCTGTAATTTTGTACAGCTGTCAGTCAGCTGTGATTTTATTAAAACAGGACTGTTAAAAGATGTGGGAGAAAACATAATTTTTTTTATTTAGCAGTATAGAATAGAAACTACTTGAACTTTGGATTAAAGCAAGGTAGTGAGAATTAAAAAAAAATTAATATCAACATCAAAAATGAATAATAGAAAATATATCTAAGAACTGTTTTAAAGAACTCTTTTTGCTCTCTGCATATCACTCACTCTTTTAATAATGAAATCATCTGAAAATGACAACTGCGAGCATTCTGAAATGAACAGCTTATTAATTATCATAATAGTTTTCAATGACTCACTTTGTCATTTACTAAGCATAAATTCAGTCTGTATTATTTATGATTCAGCTGCTGTGGAAAAGGGACTAATTAGAACTAGCAGTATTTATTACATAATTATGAATTATATAGCATAATAAAAATATTTTTAATTCAACTTTTTTTGTAAAGTCAACATGGTTTTGAAGCTAGTTTCTTAATTATTCTGTTTAAGAACAGGATTAATATGTTATCTTGCATTGTAATTATTTTCTGCGTATGTGGTAATATAAAAACAAAAAAAAATTTCATTCTTGTCTTTTTTTTCTCCCATTTTCTTAAGCAGTTTAATAGCTTTGAACCCGTATGATATTTATTTACCAAAATATATATGCAATCTTATGTTATAATTTAGTTATTCAGATTTTGTGCTGAAGCAGCTGAAAAATGTTATGTAGTTGTATTTTATCATTGTGTTCAGTTTCCTTTAGCCAATTATTTTTTGTCTAGATTTATGTTGTATGTTTGTTTGCTGCTTTACATTTAATTCTGAATAAATCATTATTTCAGGGACAAAACTGAAGATGCCTATCATTCAAAGAAAGATTTTATTTTTTGGAATATGCGTTCTGTCCTCAATGTTCTGTCTAGCAAAGTTATTTCAAATGATGAAATTTCATTAATGGGATGGTGGATGGATCATGCTAGATGGGATACAGATATTAGATGTTTTAACCAGAAATGGACTTTATGTTCAAAGGTAAAATGTGATGTTCATTTCATTGATAATTTATAGGTTTTACTTTAAAATGATTTTTAGAAATTTGGGAAACATAGATATTTTTTTTAAATTATAATTATGAAATGTATTGTATTCAGGAAATGCATGTATATTTCTAATTCAGCTTAAACATTAGAAATTTTTTAGCTGGTATATGACTTGTGTGTGTGTGTGTGTGTAAGATTCTAAAATTATTTGGGAATTTTTTATCAATAACTACTGACCTAGTCTGATTTCACAAAAAGCTTTAATTGTGCGATTTGAAAAGCCTTTTCGATATACAATTGATCATTAAAATAATCCACTGAAGACTGTGTATGTGTGTAATTTATATTTATATATTTTTTTTTCATACAAAATTATTGAAAACTATAGCTTCTTTTTTTTAGAAAATATATGATTTACTTGTTTTGTTAATGTATATACACAACAGCTGTTACTAGTTTATGTTATACTAATGCCAAAGAAATAAAGTTAATTCCAATAAGCAGATTTTTCCAAAAAATAATTATCATTGATCTATATATATATATATATATATTTAACTCAATTAAGAAGCCTAATTGTATGAGTGCTTCATGGAGATCAACTAAAAAAGAATCGGAGCTAACAAAGTTGCACAATTTTATGCTTAGGAGGTTTATGGGTATCATGCTGGTATGGAAAAAAAGTCCTTAAGCCTTATAACAGGCGACGGATTTCAAGCTAATTTATTTTAAAATAATAATAAATGAAAAGATCAACTTGAACATAATGTATCATAATTTAGTTCCATTAAGTGGAAGATTTTGTCATATGCATATAATTTATACTTGAATAATTCACCTCCATCTTCTTCCTTTTGCAGGGATTTAGTACTGTTTGCAAATCAGATGGCATAAGAGCAATTTATCAGTATGTAACATTTAAAAAGGAACCTCCAGTAAAGAGGTTGGAACTGTCAGTTACAGCAACTGCTGACCAGCTGGAACCTCAAGTAAGTTTATTTAGGGAAAGTGCAGTTAGTTGTAATATGTGTAGAAATTCAATGTCTAATTGTAGGTTTTTAATGATTTCTGAAGAAGTGTTGCAATACCTTTTCTGCATTTTTTTTTAATTACTGCAAAAAACAAATTGATAATACAACACATAATTTGGTGCTACAGATTTTTTCAATAATTTTATTTTATTTCATGTAATGGAAACATACATGATATGGTATTTTTCTTTCAGCTCTTATATGTGAGACATGATAGTGGTGTTATTTAATGCATTTAATTTGGCATAATTTATAGGAATTTATTGAATATTCCTTCTACTAATAAATTGCATAAAAGAATTTAATTGATCGAAAAAACAGCATAACACTTCTATTAATTTGCAGTAAGCTAATTAGAAATAAATTGAATTTTTAAAAAAAAAACTAAGTGTTTGTTTCCATTCCAAAGGCTCCTTTTATTTGACATTTTCTCAATAAACTTTATTTATACAGTCTCTTTTTAAATTCCGACATATTTTATAATTAAGTCATATTATTATATTTATTATTATATTATATTACTTATATTATCTTTATTATTATGATTTATCTTAAAAATTAGAACTGATAAAGGAAACCTGGTTTTTATGTTTGAAACCACATGCCAAAGTAATAAAAATTTGGTTAAAAATGACTCTAAATATTATTATTATTATCAGTTATCCATTACAGTGTTGCATAGGATTATTGTTTTTACTGATAGACTTCTTATACCTAAAAAGAGATAGCGTTTTTTACTGTGACTTAAAAGTTTAATAATATGTGCCTTTTCAGTTTAATAATTTTGCATTGTCTAACTTTTGATTTTAACAAATGGCATAAATTTTCAAATAACAATTTATAAAGCAATTTTTTATTATAGTTATTTTGTTTAATTTTTGTGTGGAATGTTTATTTACTTTCCAGGATCTGAACTTATATTTAATAATGTTCATTTTGAGCTCTATTTATTGAAAACATAGAAATCTTAAATATAAGAAATATTTGAAAATCGTTATGTTCTCAATATTCTTTTCTGTTATCATTTCATGGAATATCTTTTAATTAAATTAATTTTAAAATAACAAGAATTTTGTGCATAAAAGTATATATCCAGCAATATTTGTAGGATTTTTTTTTTATTTTTAAATCATGTATCATGATTATAAAACTTTTTTTTATGAATTAAATTGAAAAAGATTTAATCTGTTTGCATTATTATTTTAATTACTTATAGGAATATGTCTAATGTCGTATTTTTCTGTTAGATAATTTATTTAAATGAAAAACTAAAATATTTTATAAAATTTATCAAAATTATTGAACTTTCTGCAATAAAATAGTTGAATTATTTCTCATAATTAATTATTCAACTGCCTTGTAATAATATTACTATTATTGATATTGATGGAAATTGATATTAATAGTAGTAATTCTCATAATGATAATTATTATTACTTTATTCATTAAAGTAATCATGATATTTTAATCATCATTAATTATTAATTTCCATCATTACTAATGTGTTATATTTTCTCACTTTTACGAAAATATGAATCATTTTTAAGTTATCAATCTAAAATTTATTTAAAGTTTAAAATAATATTATTTGTGAAATAATCAGAATTAAATGCTGAATTAAATTAGACTTATAATTTACTACAAACCTTCCTGATTCTTCTCTCCTTGTTTTGCTCATTTGATATAATTTCAGCAAAAGCTGACAAGTTCTATGTAAAATAATTACCAACTGACTGTTTGATGCAAGTACAAACTGAGTGTGAAAGCAAAATCATAAACTGCTAGATTTTATGAAACTATGATTTGTATCTGTTGTTGTCCATTAAACCAGTCGCCTTTATTGCACATATTTGGAACAATTGATTATTTCAGTGAAATTTGGACATTTGCTTAAAATTTGTTAATTTTGGTAAGGATTTATAAGAAACATATAACTTTATGAATGAAAAATATAACTTTTAATTGCTTTTACTTTTGGGAAATCATAGTTAATTTAACTTTTAAAAATTCCTAATTACTGTCCTGTCTTCATAACTTTCGATTCTTGTCCTTTGGAAAATTCTCTAATGATTTTTTTATCTATAATGCATGTAAATCTCATGCTCTTTTTTTTTTCTTATAGGTTATAGGGGCTTCTTTTGGAGCTCTTGCTTTAATTAAACTGAATGATGGAAGCTCTGAAACTATTCAGTACGTTTTCTGATTAAATTTTATTTGCCTTTTTTACTAACAAAATTCTGAAGTGCTAATTTAACCACAATCTAAAAATGTAGAAAATTTGCATTTACTGCTTTTGATCTAAATATTTTAGTAAGATGAACTTTCTATAAGTTTTACTCTTAACGTATTACTGTGTTACTTATCTCTTTTAGAATACAATTTCCTTCAAATATTGATCCCCTTACTATGAAGAGTGTCAGCTTTTCTGCAAGTCAATCATCCATTAGCAGTGTTACTGTAATGCTGATGTGTTATGGTTATACTGGTAGTATTCATTTTACTGATCCAGTTTTAATTCCTCATGGTAAGAATAATCATTTGTATGCCCAAATGATATTTAATTTCAAACTTCATGAGAAAGTGTTTAGATTGTTATTATATGTCATCTGCTACTTCTAAGTTTTGATTTTGTCCTATTAAATAGGGATTTAATATTTGTACTGAATGGCATATTATTCCACTTTCTTTTATCACAACCTACTCAAAAGAGTAAACTTCCAAAGTTTATTCCTTTATTTTACTCTATCAAGGGTTTTTTTTTTTTTTTTTTTTTTTTTTTGAAGCTTAGCGTCTAGGGAAGAAAGGAAGAAATAGTTCCTAAGATCCTAATGAGCCAGACATTGCTTGTTAAAATTATTGCTCAAACTATCATTTTAATAATTCTTTTATAATATTTAGTTATTTTGAAGAAAATAAATTGCTTAATACAATTGATATTGTTTTTTTTAACTAACAGATAATTAACAGTTATCCGATATATTTTAAAATCTAGTCTAATTTTTAAAAACATTTCCCCTTGTTCGTGTTTGTCTGTCTTTGACCTTTAGAATAACTTGATAAAAGACTGATGAACTGTAGTTGGTTTTATAATTGGAAAATAGCTGTAACCCTTACTTAACACCCATATAGGTGTCTTTGCTCTCTGAGTTCCACATATAATATGACTTAAAATCAACAGTCTTTGACATCTAAATTTAATCTTAAAGGCAAGACATAAAATGCAGTTGACAAGTTCAACAGTTTTTCAATGAAATATTTGGTTGTACTTTTTCTTGTATTTAAAATAAGCTTTAAATATTGTTGAAAAAATTGTCTATTAGTTCACTGCACGTTTTATAGAAAACTTTACCTCAAAATGGCTGTGTAAGTTTTGATGTTAAAGTCATCTTTTTATTATTTTATGTCCTGCAGCTATAAAGAATGCAGAAATACTAGCCAAAATATGTCTTGTAACTGTAACATTGCTTTATTTAGGGGACTGTTATAAGTTATTGCTATTTGCAATATAACCATTGCATATTTAGAAAATTTCAAACTTAATTTTCGTAATACAGTATAGAAGTGTGCTGCAAATTATTTCAGGCAGATTAAAAGTGTTTTATGGTTATCAAAAGCGAGTATTGAAAGTGCGTTTATTACACTATAAGATTATTTTAACTTGCATACAAGTTTCATGTAATTATAAAAGTGCTGTTGTTATTTTATTACAGTTTCGTCATATATTCCTAAAAGAAAATTAACTGAAGTTTGTCCTGCAAAAACCATTAATTCTCGATCTTCCATTACACTTGGTAAAACTGAGGACATATTTAAGCCGAATAATAAAAGGTATTGCATTAGAGCATTTATTCAATTTTTTCCCTTTATAGAGTTAATAAAGAAATACATTTGATAAATCGTATGCTAACAATGTTTAAAAAGGTGGAAATGAAAGTTGATATTATGATAGTAAAGATTAATTTATTTCGTAATTTTAATAAAAACAGGTGGAATTTCTGAATATTACTGTTTTATTGATAAAAATATGATCAATGGATAAAACATTCAAAAACTGCCCCTCCACCTCTTGACTATTTCCACGATTTTAAAAGTGAAAACTGTTTAAGAAGTTAGATTTGCATCATTTATTTCTATTACAATTAGTAGAAAATCCTGTTTATTCCTTCAAGCTTTTGTTTGAAATTATAAAATATAGTGTTTCCTTAAGAAAAATATGAATTGCGTTTATTTTATGAATGGTGATTAGAATCAGTAGCAAGTTAAATTTTCAGTGCATACTCAGTTTTCAATATATTTTTCTTGAGTTGAAATATATAAATGTTAATTTAAAATAAAGTATTTTGGACATTTCTAAGAAAAATAAAAGACTCGTTCTTTTTATCTGTTAGTATTTAAGAAATAATTTTTATTTGTCATGTTTTATAGCATTAAAGATCACTACCATATGATTACTCTTGTAACTCAAGTTTCAATGGAGAGATTAGCAACTCTAGAGAGAAGTCTTCAATTATGGGATGGTCCTGTATCTTTAGTAATTTATATTACAACAAAACATAATGAAAAATCTTCTTTTGAGTGGCAAAGGTGATTATTTATTTATTTGTATACTAAAATGTAAACATCTCATAAATGTGTATTAAAATCGCAATTAATTTATTTCTAATTTTTAGAAGCTACCTTTAAATTAAGAAAAGTTTAACTTCCAAGTTCCTTGGTTTCTGCTCAAAGGCAACATACAAATCTTCAAAAGACTTCTTCACTTGTACTGTATTTCAGATATGTCTGTTGCAAATGAGCAAGATGTTTCTTATCAGCAGATTTATTATTAATCAAAACTGAGTTAAAATAAATTATTTCTCAATCATGAAGTGAATGAAAAGATTAAAATTATGGAATTAAATATCATAAAATCCTTTAATCTATATTAATGGCGATAAGAAATGCTTGAAAGTAAATGTAAATTCATCTATTGATGAATTCTATTTCTGTAAAGTTTTTCTTATGTATAGAAGAAAAAAAAATCTTATTTCGCATACTGTACTTGAAGAGTAGATATTTATTATTTATGTGTTAGGAAATGATTCAATTTAAAGGATTGGAATTGTTCGTGTAAATAAAAAATTGATTTCATGTCATACTGATTAATGCTGTAATTCTACGGTAGAACGTATTTGATTTGAAAACAGAATTTTTTTTAACTCTTGTCTTATTTTATACTTACTGACATTATTAATTATTTAATTTTTTTCATTTTCTTTCTATAACAAATGATTAAAATGACATTACAGATTCTTCTAGTTAATATATTAAAAACTCTATTTTTTTTCATATGTTTTTTTTTTATATTTAACAGCAGTAATTTTCAAGAAACCGCTTTTAGACCTGCAGTTTCGTACATTATTCATACTCCCTTTCTTTATATTGTGTATCGATCGATATAAATTAAGATTTTCTGTAACGTGCCTATTTACGTATCTAATCTACACTATCATTTTTAATGGCTATTAAAGTAATTACCATATAGTCTCGCATGTAAAAATTTATGTAAAGGAGAAAAACATATATCACTGTTGTTTGTTTCTAGATTAGCAACTATTCTACATATTTATAAATGATGTTTAGATATTTACTGAATGCATCTGAGGGCTCACTTTCTCTCATTTCATCTAAATTTGATTTTAAAAAATGATTTTTAAATGTTTGTCTTTATTTTCTAGACTTTACATCCAGAAGAAACTAAAAAACATTAAACTTGCTCCATCAAGCCATGTTACATTAGTTTTTGGGGATTCAAATAATGAAGACTATCCCATTAATGCCTTGAGAAATATTGCAATCAAGTAATTAATGCTTTTAATCATATATTTTATTTTGTCCAATAAATTATTTCACTGTATAATATGGAGAATATATAATACTTATATTGCAGCAATTTTTCTGTAATGTTGTTTGTGCTGATATATATTTTTAATGTCCCTCTCATGCCTCTGTCAAGATCTATATTATTTTCAGAGAGCTAAGAAATACTAGGAAAATGCTGCTGTTATAGTATCTCTAACTTTCTTGTCGCAAACAATTATTTAGCTTAAGGAACATGTTCATTAGCTCATCATATAGTATTAGGTAATATAAAGTGTACTGTAAATTAGCAAAATTAGGGAATTTATAATTTAGGGAAGTTGTCACTTTTCATATATTGAACTTGTAATTAATTAGTGAAACTCAATAGTGCTTTAATTGAGAATTTAATTTTCATTTCTTATTTTGCAGGCAAGTAAAATCAAAATATATGTTTCTATTGGATGCTGATTTTCAACCTTCACCTGATTTTCAACAAAAATTTGCTGCGCATTTGAAGCATTTCACTTATAATCAAAAGACAGCATTTGTTGTTCCAGCTTTTGAATACATAGAGCTCCCTCAGGTATAGCATAATGAATGTAATAATTTAAGGGATTCTGTTCTGTTAATGAAAAAATGTTTTTATAATGTATTCGTTGGTCATAGAGAGATTTATTTGTTACTTATATTAATATATATGTGGTTTATCATCATCTTAGATTGTGGAGATTTCTTGAAATGTTTTTAGTAATAACTAGCATTTAATTAATGTAAACTTTTTCATTAACTTAAATCTTCTCATCAAGTTGGTATAATCTCTAATGCTACTAAAGGGGAAAGTTTGTCTCTTGGTGATATGCAAATGAAATCGTTTAACGTAGATTTTGTGCAGACTGAATTTTGAATATTTCAAATCGCTTTTTTTATTTTTTACTTAAAATTCAAATTTCAAGTATTCGAAAATTGAGTCACATTTAATATTGTTGGCCATTTTTACGCAAATAACATCCGAAAGAACTTTAAAAAAACTGACGAAAATAATTTTTGAGTCTATTGAGGTACAAAACTTGGTTTCCTTGATATTAGTTTGTGTATTGAACAATATTTTAATGAATCATCGTTACCTTATTGCACGAAGAAACCAGAGTAAGATACGAAAGAGGGTCTGTTATTGTTACGTAAAATTATCCAGAAATTTCATAAAACCCAACGGGTTTGGTATGGTTGGTTTATAGAGAGGCAGGCAACAAGCTCAATAATAAATAATTACGTTTATTAAACAAGAAGAGCAAACACAACCGAGACGTACCCAAGCATAGCACATTAGTAACTAATCGGTAGTAAACAAACAACAGCGCACAAAGCGGCCAGACAGAACTGAGCAGGGAAATAGACTTCAAGCAACTATTCACACTTCTTCAAACACCTGCTATTCACTATATCCTCGCTTTAGCTGTATTCAACTGTCAACTCATTACTCACTCTACTCTACTCTATTTTATGACTTGTTACTCAACACACGACTTGAGGTTGCTTCAGTACTTGTGTCCAAGAAGTTGCGCACGACACAATCCTAATCGTTTGAGCGCCACACAACGCTTGCGCTTCCCTGGACGGATTCATTTCAGCTTAGTCTGCCAGCCTTTTGTAGCTTTCGATGCAGAGTACAGGAAATTCTTTTAGAATCGTCATAATTTTTCTCTTATTGGTCCTATCGCCAAAATTCTTGGAGATCCTAAAATCTTTCTCTCCAAATTCGTCACCAAATGATCGCCAAGCCCTGGGGTCATTAATCCGATTTACAATCAGCATTCAATGGAGCTTTCCGTAAAACTGTCTTTCTTACGATGGGAACTAACTGCTTTGGGAAGTAATATTGCAAACCTCGTAATAATATTATTAACGCTTGTGGGTTTTCAGAAGTTGGCGATGACAGTAACTTTTTCATCACCAACATCAATTTATATATACATCAGTTATATATACAATGAGGGAACTTTTTCAATTCTTTATTGTATAATTTCTTTATTTTATATATTCTTTATATATATAATTTTAATCTGAGGGGGGGGGGGAAGATTGATGCAAAAAAAAATGATAGTAAGAAGCAAGTTGGTTGTTGGAAGGGAATAACTAAGAAACTTTGAGATCGTGAGGTCGTCCGACTCACCTGAAGAGGATGTACTCCTAAATTGTAAGGAATGTTGATATGTATAAGTCCACCTATCTATATGACACTTACAAATTTTTTGTTAAATCAGAGAAGGAATGCATATTTGAGAGGAGAGATTTTAAATATTTTTTTCTTGATCATCAGCATTACTGAACGTTGACATTAATGTTCTGAATGTTTTTTCATGTAATGAAGATTGGTTTATTTACATATATTTCTTTCATATGACATGGTAACTATTGGAAGTTAAAATGTGATTTTGTAGTTTATGAATAGTAAATTTATGTATTGTATCCTCAGAGAAGGATAATTATTCATATACACTGAAGTGACAAAAGTCATGGGATGACTGTTAATATCGTGTCGATCCTCCTTTTGCCCGGCGAAGTGCAACAACTCGACGTGTCATGGAGTCCACAAGTCGTTGGAAGCCCTCTGCAGGAATATTGAGCCATGCTGTCTGTATAGACGTCCATAATTGTGAAAGTGTGGATGGTGCAGGAGTTTGGGCACGAACGGACCTTTCGATGATGTCCCATAAATGCTCGATGGGATTCATATCGGGCAATCTAGGTGACCAGATCATGCGCTGGAATTGTCCGGAATGTTCTTCAAACCAATCGCGAACAGTTCTGGCCCGGTGACAAGGCGCATTGTCATCCATAAAAATCCCATCGTTGTGTGGGTACGTGAAGTCCATGAATGGCTGCAAGTGATCTGCAAGCAGCTGAACATAACCATTTCCAGTCAATGATCGGTTCAATTGCACCAGAGGACCAAGTCCATGCCATGTAAAAACAGCCCACACCATTATGCAGCCACCACCAGCTTGAACAGTGCCTTGCTGACAGTTTGGGTCCTTGGCTTCGTGGGGTCTGCGCCACACTCGAACTCTACCATCAGCTCGTAACAACTGAAATCGCGACTCATCTGACCACGCCACGGTTTTCCACTGGTCTAGGGACCAGTCGATATGCTCACGAGCCCAGGAGAGTCGCTGCAGGCGATGTCGTGCTGTCAGTAAAGGCACTCGAGTCGGTCTACTGCTGTCATAGCCCAAGGAATATAAATTTCGCCGCACAGTCCTATCGGACACGTCCCTCGTACGTCCCACATTGGTTCCTGCAGTTATTTGACGAAGTGTTGCGTGTCTATTAACATTGACCATTCTACACAGACGTCGGCGGTCTCGGTCGTTAAGTGCAGATGGTCGCCCACTGCGCTGACCATGATGGGATGTGATGCCTAAAATTTCATACTCTCGGCACACTCTTGATATTGTGGATCTCGGAATGTTGAATTCACTAACGATATCCGCAATGGAATGACCCATGCGTCTAGCTCCAACTAACATTCCACGTTCAAAGTTTGTTAATTCTCGTCGTGCCGCCATAAATCACGAAAAACCTGTTCACATGAATAACTTGAACACAAATGAAATCTCTGGAAAACGAACTGCGCATTTATACTTTTTCGCTGCGATACTATTGCCATCTGTATATTTGCATATTGCTATCCCATGACTTTTGTCACTTCAGTGTATATCCATGTTTTATTGTCACTGTATATTTTTTTGTTTGTGGACTATATTTTGTTTTGCTCAGATAGTATTCTAGCATTTCAAATTAAATATTTATATATCATTGTTTATTTAAATATTTTAAGTTTTAATCTGTAAACTATTATGAAGTGAGTATTTTAATTATAATTTTGATCTTTTCACCTAACACTTTTTAATAGTTAAGTATAGGAGATCTACTCAAAATATATCACCTGCTGAAACATACAGTGCAGTTAAATTTTCTGTAATTTTTAAAATCCAGTTTTAATACTTCTTTTGCATTGCCACACTCATTTTTTGTTCTATTATTCCATCCAGTTTACTTTAATTATGTTTAAAATGTCACTCTTGTCTGTTTTAACTTATTATTATTTAAAGTGCATGGTTGACTAACAAGTGCATTTTGGAAACTATTCTGCATTGAGTGGGTATTGTTCAATTTTTTTATAGTATTCATTTTAAAGAAATTACTCTATTTTCCCAAAAAGAGCAAAGAAAATATTATTTTTCTTCAGACATTATTTGGCTGTGATCTGTAGCGTTTCTTTTATTTATGCAATAAAGCATTTCATCTATTACATTCAGGGCTCTTTTTCTATAATCTTGGTTTCTATTCGATTGATATTCGTTGCCTTTTGATTGCGTAACTGCTTAATGTTTTTCATAAGGTTAATAGCCATTATATCAGTATCTAAGATCATTTTCAGTTTACCTCTTTCCTAAAAATATTGGCAATGATAATTATGGTAATCAGTTTCTTACCAAGCCTTAGACAGTTTTCGGTAATTATTTTTTCGTGATGAGTTCTTTCTTCTCATCATCTAAAATAAACTGAATGCATTAATTTTTCAAGCAAAAAAAAAAATCAGCTTAAAATAGCTGTTTTAATTCATATTTCTTTTACTTTTTTTTTTTTTTTTAAAGGAAAATCAGCCTTGTGTAGTGTAAAAAGCTGTAAAATTTTCTTTTTACCTTTTTTAATTTAAGTTAGTATGAATCTGAATATATTTTAAAGATTTACTAACGTAAATGTAATAATTTTCTTCTTGCAGCGAAGTGATAATGCTCCTCAAACTAAAGAAGAATTACTCCAATTGTTACACAGAGAAGAACCTTTTATACTTCCATTTCGTATCCTTATTAATATGAATAGTTAAACATTTGTTTAATTTAAATGGTTTACTTGAGATACCGGTGAGGAAAAGCTTGATGAAAAGATTTTGAATCATTAGAGTAATTTATCGAAATTATTTTACTATTCTTAAAAATAGCGCCAGTTGATTTTTCTGTGAATCGACATATAAGTCTGAAACTATTGACTGAGCCCAATTTTGTAAATATCTCAGTTATCTTATTACACTGTGTTGAAGGTTGACAAATTATTTTTTTTTCTGTGTGATCTTCAATCTAAAGATTAGAAAATAATTTGAGAGAAATATTTATGATATAACTGCTACCCCTTTCGCTGAAATATTTATCACATTGATGGGAAGTGCTGCATCAAAATGATATAGTATTGCGATGTTAATAGAAGTTATAGTCGTAATAAACGGATTTTTATAATTATTTTGGAAGATATTTTTATACTATACATTCTTGGTGAAATATAAGTTTCAATTAGTATTTTTCTGAAATACTTTCAAAAGCAGAAGAAATGTCCAATTAAGTTTCTGAATTTAAACGATTAAGCTTCAAAATATTTAATTCTTTGATTCGATAAATTAAATTAATACTGTATTAGAGCTTCAAAATAAGAAGTGCACATATGCCCGAAGTGTTTTTTAAGTTAAACTTTCAAAATATAGCATTAGGCGCCTTCATCCGTATTCTGTTTGTGAATTTATAATTTGTTTAAGAAGTAATTATTTCTGAGCTGAAGAATAAGGAAAATTGTTGAGCCTTAATTCTAATAAATTTTATGCTTTGTACACTTGTCATGATAGTTATATATTTTTCAGAGCTCTTTATAAAGGTTCAATTTATTGTATTTAACTATGTAATCTGCAATAATATGAAATGTGTTTTGGTTTTTAATATCTAGATGATTTAATATTAGAAGTGGGATGTGATCACAACTGAAAAAAATTCTTTCTATTATCTATTTTGAAAACTCTTTTTATGCTTTTGATATTTTTTGCACATTGAAAAAAAATTCAAGAAAAATGTAATTGAACAGTGTTTCTGTTTATTCACTTTTACGATAATATAAATCAGCATAAATTTTATACTTGTTCGGTTACCAGAAATTTACATATTTACCTAAACTAGTACAGGAATATCTGAATCAAGTGAATCACACAGGATAACTGATTACTGGAAATGGTACAGAGCTGATAAAGCATATTCTCTTAACTCATTCTGTGATAAATATGAACCTTATGTGATTTTGCGGTAAGTTTATGATAATTTTATTTTATTTGCATGTGTGTGTGTGTTAATTAGTAGATACTTTATGTAATTGAGCCTCTCTCTCTCAATATTTTAAATGAAATCCATGGCCAGGGTGTATTAGAAACAACGTTTTAGATTAATTTTTAATTCCGTTTCTCGTTTAGATTTGTTTTTCTCACAATATTTCTGTAAAACATCAAAACTTTATTCAAAAATGAATGCTCTAAAATATTTGAGGTTAAAACAAAATGTTTTTAAACAATTTAGATGAATAAATTCATGTGTTCGGAAATATTTTTTAATCAATTATCGATTTTCCACAGTATTTCATGGGCAGGAAAATAGCATATATGGAAAGCATCTAAAACGTTTTGACAAGGAAATAAAATTTAACAAATAATGCAAATAATATTGAAAGGGAATAATGAAATAAGAACAGGAGCATCCAAAGTTGAAAAAAAAGGTTATTTGAAACTACGCTATTCATAGAAACTACATACAGTAAAGCACTGTTTACATGTGTGTGATTCATACAAAGTTTCATTGCAAACCTTATTCATTCAGTAACATTTTGATACTAATTATTTCATTTACACGATGCCAGCTTTCATTATGCGTCGCATTTTCTTTCCCCCTTGGCCATTATTTTCCCCCTAGTTTCTGTGAAAGAGAGCTCTTCGTATTAAACATTCAATACCTAAATATCTTCTAGGAAAATTATATTAATGAAAATGATCTTGAAACTGTAATTATAGATGAAGATGAGTGGAAAGTAGAGAGTACTTTCAAAAACTAAGTGAACTGTTCTTATTTCTTAACTTCTGAATTATTTGCTATTCATGAATTCATTGGAAACATATTGTCTAATTCCAATTTAAGTGATAATGAAAATATTCCACTTTTCTTTAAAGGTGCTATGAGATAGTGGAAAACTTCGAATATATTTTAGTTGTCAAAATACTAGCGAAAATCATGCAATGAAATTAATTCAATTCATAATTTTGTGATATATATCAGACGATAAATAAAGACTTTTTAAAAAATATTTTAACGCCTTGCGGAATTGTATAAGTTGTTATTATCATCATTCAAGATATGCAATAATTGTATGATTTTCTTCAGTATTATAATAAATTTTTGGTACTAAAATTTGATTTTTTCAATACTGCGTTGTAATATTATCGTTTTAAAAAACCTTTAAATATTATTTTCATCCTTTTTTTAAAAATTGCAAAATTTAAAAAAATTCAGCTATTTATTGGCCTAATTTTATAACATTCAAATTATATCAAACAAAATAAATTCCAAAATAGCAAAGTTTTATAGCAATAGCTAGCATATTGAAAAGTACTTCTTTCATCGTAGCTTAATAGAATTTTCTTAGTTGAATGTATTTATCCTTAAATATTCTGTTTAACCTTCATAAAAAAGTGGATTTATAATTTTGAATCGTTTGATTTATAATGTTGAAATGGAAAAGAAACAGGTTATTAATAATTAATATATAAATTTTATTAAATTACGTTGAAATTTTTTGACATAAATTTCATCAACTATGCAACGCTTATGATGTTATGACATTTTGTACATTTCCTTTGAATAAGTATATGCACGTGGTTTGGTCTTTTCTTCTTATATCTATAATACAAGGTATTGACAGAACCGGGAAATCAGATTTAAAAATTTTTTATTGATCTGAATAAATGAGGGAAAGTTCAGGAAAATTCATAAATCAACGAAAATTGCAATTTTTTCTTTTTGAGCCTAGCTTGAGACGATCGACGATTTTGAACAATTCTCTATATCCAAGGCTTAATGTCATCGAAATGATCATAGCAACAACTGCCTTCGTTATATCTTTTCTTCAAAGATACGATAAGAAGAGAGACAGCTGGTGAATATGACTGACAAAAAACTTAATGAAACTTACGGAAATATCGATTTCCATTTTTCAAAGGACAGAAATTGTTAATATTTTTGGTCCGACTTGCTTTTGCAATGCAGCCATATTATTAAAAATGATAATGATATTTTCTAAGCGCAATGATATTGACGATAGAGGATTTATATGAATAAAGATTATTTATGTTAGAATATGAAAGAATAAACTCTCGTTGTAAAAAGAATTATTTATGACAGCATTCAAACAAATAGTGAAATATATAATTTTAAAGGGTAAAAACAATTCATTTTAATTACGAAGAATTCACGAATTAAATGTGAAAAAGTATGAACAGCAGAAGTGAAAAGAAGAAAGGAAATTAAACGAAAATTTGAAAAGGAAAAAGGGAAACTTAGTATCAGTTTAAAGAAATAAAAAAAAATAATAAAATTAGTTTTTAAGAATTGCAAAAGCGATTGCAAGTCATAAAATTTTGCATTAAAAAGCTTTTGAAACTCTGATTCACTTAAAGCAGGACTGGTTGTTTTAAACTATTGTCATTAGTATATTAATAACTAATGTTTGAGCTTTATAATTAATAGCAATTATTTGTTAAATAAAAAAAACTGTTATTCATTTATTGTACATTTTATTCTTTTGACTGTAGCAAATAATTTCTTATTTGTTCAAGAAAAAATATTTGAAGTAATATTTTGGAAGGTTGTTTTAAAAATATATTTTCTAATTATGTGTTATTAGGTGCATATAACCATATTGTTTTGATATTCGGGTGTTTCCAAATTCGATCGACAAATTTAGAGAGGTGATAGTAGGCACCAAGAGGATAAAAAATCATCATATATGTAGGATCCCAAACGACATTTGATAGGTGTAAATCACAAAAATATAGAGTGCCCAAAAATTGTTTGAAACAGTAAAAAATTAATTTAAAAAAATAATGTTTCAGTAATGAATTTCTTTAAAGTGAAAGGACATTCTTAAAAGGTTTTTTTTTCCTTATTGGTAATTTGATGATCCAGGGGGTCATAAATTATTGAAACGAAAAAGTAGTTTGGAACACATCTGCAAAATTATTAAAACTTTAAAAAAATAAAAGCATGAAAATGTAAGGAATTTTATACTCTTTAATTTGATAGAACATGTAGTTAGCACCAGAAAACGCCATTGCAACATCGTTACCGATGTTTGCAGAGGTTGTTGAAAAATTTGAAAGAAAAATTTAGAGAGGAGATAGTAGGCATTAAGGAAGTGAAAAATTACCATAAAACGTAGGGCCGCAGGTGATATTTGTTCGGGGAAAATCGCAAAAACAGACGTCAAGAAATCAACTAATCTGGCGAAGAGAATGGCCCTATGAAAGCGAGAACTAGAAACAAGGTGAGAGAAGAAACCTCGTATATAAATTTTCCATGCTTTCAAGAAAAATAAAATCAGCGAGCAAGTATTCATTAATGAACATTACAGAACTGATGGTCGTTAAACTTCAATTGCAAACAACACGTTAGATTTCACGAATATGCGGGATGTGCATTTAACCTACGGCCTAGCGAATGGCAATGAACGCCTAGCACAAAAAATGTACCAAATACTTTTCCAAACATCGATCAATGACTGTGGAAGATAAGATCCTTTAAAATATCGATTTCAAATGCAGGGCAAAAATACACTGTGCGCACACATGACACAGAAAACAGAATTTTGCAGCGCATTGCCCATACCCATTTAACAAGCATATGGTCAGTTGCTGCTGAACTGGGTATTCAGTACGAAACAGCGAGGTTATGCTTGCTGAAAGAATGCACCGTTTTCATTTGCAAAAGGTTCAACTCCTATGGGGTGATAATTACTCATGTTGAGTGGAATTCGTACGTTAGATGCTTGATGCCACACAGAAAGATGTACACTTTTCTGAAAGAATTTTATTCTCGGTTGAAGCCTACTTTTCAAGAAAAGACATCTTCAACATGCAAAATGCTTATATTTAGTCATTCGAAAGTCGCCACATAACTATCTCGTTTGAATGTATGACTCAGATTTAAAATTAACATCTGGACAAGAATTCTTGAAGATCGTCTATTGAAATTTCTCTTCTGCCAGAACGCCGTAAAGTATCTTGTTTTCTTGCAGAACGTCCCTGTTGATTTACTGCATCAAATACTGACCATTCTGCACCAGAACATTTGGTTGATGGCTGATAATGCATCAGCTTCTAGTTGCATTCGTGGAATCTAAAATGTTTGCTAATGAAGTTTGATGACAATTAATTATTCAATGCTCACTAATGAGTATTTCCTCGCTACTTTTATTTTCTTCGCATGGACAATTTATATACGAGAATATTTCTTCTTTTCGATTGTCTTGTTCCTAATTCTGGCATTTATATGGCCATTCTCCTCATCACGCTCATTTATTTCTCGATTTCAGTTTTTACTATTTTTACTGAATATATGTTACCTGCGACCTTATGTTTCAAGGTAATTTTTCATATCCTTAATACTTTACTATCGTCGCTCTGAATTTCGAATACCGGCAACATCTTCTGTGAACATCAGTGCCGATGTTGCCGCGATATTTTCTGGTACTCATTTTAGTTTTTCTTGAGTATCTTAAAAACTTCTCAATTTTCACACTACATGCTTATATAAAATTAAAGAGTAGAAAATTCCCTACATTTTAATGCTCTTTTTCTTTTTCGAATTTTAATTTTTTGCAGATAAGTGTTTAATTTTTTGCAGATACTGTAAATGAAACCACTTTTTCATTTTCAGTTTTTTATGACCCTTTTATCATCAGATCGTCATGTTACCTATCTGAAAAAACATTTTTAAGAATGATTTAAAAATTCATTACTGAAACATTTGTTAGTTTTTTTTTTAATTTCCAACACTGCTCGGGCTTCCTATATTTTTGTGATTTTCTCTTACTAAATGTCGTTTAGGACCCTATGTTGTATGGTGACTTTTTATCCTCTTGATGTATATTGTCGCCTCTATAAATTTGTCGATCAAATTCGGCTGCACCCTGTATATACTGCAACATGCAATTCTGGTACTTATGCAAAAAGCACTAATTAGTTATTGAATTGTTTGAAGATTTTCTGAAAGATCATAATAATCTTTACTTCTGATATAATTTAACTTCTGTCACAGAGTTAAGTTATTATGTGTCTTATAATTCTTATGTAGTTTCAGAAACAAAATATTTTGTTCGGATTTCCAATTTTTTTTTATAAAAAATTTTATATGCTGTTTTGATTGGTTATTTGTTGCATATTTTTAAAATTAAATTTTATAAAAATATTTTTTATATAAAATTATTTGTAAAGTGTTTTTGACAATGTATTGATTGCTATATTTCCTGTCATATTAATATTAAATAAAGCAATTTTATGTTTGTATAATTTATAAATATTTTTTCTCTTTAGTAAAACAAATTCAGTTCCATACTATGATGAAAGATTTTCTGGTTATGGAATGAACAAAGTTACTCATGTAACTGAACTTTTTGCAGCTAAGTATGCTTTCAAATTGTATTAATTTTTATTTGAAGATTCTTGAACATAAAAAATAGCTGTCAAAAAATTTTAGTCAAGTGTAATATTCAATACCAAAAAATTCTGCAGTTACGTGAATTCGTGATATTGAATTAACAGCTCACGTAAAAAAATAGAATTTTAATTACTTAAAAGAATATATATATATATATATATATATATATAACATCCAATGAACTTTATTTTGTATTGTTATTAAGTAATCTCGAATTTGTCAAATTTATGTATGCTCGAATTTAAGTTGATCTTGTTAACAAAATGCTGATTTTAGTTCTAATTATTGTTATTATTCGTGCGCTCAAGTGTTTGTTTTTGAAACATTACTTATGCAATATTTCAGTTAATTCACACCAGAATATGTAACTTTTCTGAAAGAAAATTCAAAAAACGATTGTCTGAATCTCCCCGATTTGAAATAATATTATTACAAATTCAGCACAGATATATTTCATCTCACTAGCATTTACAACTAAGAATTTATCATTGTTTTTTAGTTGATTTTGTACCGAAAAATGCAGGAAATGTTGACTTTCGATTTGTAGTGATTTACATCATGGGGATATGTACTCCTAAAACTTAGATGATTTTGATAATATTCAAATTAGATTTGACTAACAGTGTGGATTTTCTGAATAATGCAGGTCATTAATAATCATTTGCAGTGCAACTGAAGTTTAGTTGTTCCAGGCAAATTTCAGTTTTCTATGTATACTAAGGTCTAACTGGAAAAAGTGAAATTTTTACATCAAAGATGTTTATTAGCTTGGCTTCCTTTTCCAGTATTACACCATCATTAATCAAACAGCATTGATATTAATTTTTTAATTATGCAGGAGAAATGCACTGTTTTGACTTTTAGTATTTTATTTGTATAATATACTATTCCAGGCTTTTGTAAATATGTTTCTTACAAATAAATAAAACAGATGAATCTTTTTAAATAAATTTTATATGCTATTTTTTTATGAATTTCTTTCAGCTTTACGTTTACTGTATTACCTGATATGTGGGTATTGCATTTACCACACAAGATTTCTACTTTTGCCATTGAGTTTCTTCAGGTGGGATTTTTTTCATTATTTCTTCAGTTAAAATGCAGTTTTCCTACTTTTTTATATTGATATTGATAACTCTGAAGTAAGTATCTCTATTCATGATAAAAAGGAAAACTTAAGTAGCAGAGGGATTTTTTTATGGTTTTCATATAATAATAATATGCTTATAAAAAAGTTTCTTCTCAAAACTCCAGTAAAGAGTCCCTCTTATATAGTCCTATTATAAAACTTTTATTATATATCTCGAATGTAAATATAACATTTACCAAATGTCAGAAACTGGAATTGCTTTTTTAATCATTATAATTTATTCAATGTATACTGGCATACACACGAAGGTGTTCTGAAATAGCTGTAGTTTCTGAAATTTTCTATGGATTGTACCTATTATTCTATGAAAAACAACCAATAAAATAAATGGATTTCAGCAAAAAATTGTAAATTTTTTATTTTCAAAAGATAAGCACAAATGTGCAGTTCTTAGTCTCTTCAGGTAAACAACTAAAAGAAATAGTAACTAAAGGTGCATTTGATCGTTAATAGTGAAAATATTTGTATTTTTATACCTAAACATTAATTTCATGTCCCTTGTTTTAAAAAATAAAGTCCTTAGTTCACTCTTCCCTTTAATAAGATTGGAAATCTTCTCTTGTTTTCTAAATTACTTTTGTACTTCAATATTTAAAAAAAATACTATGATTAAATGTATTTGTTAATCGAAAGATATGGCTGGAATAGTCCATATTTAAAAAATTATGTTAGTACATTATGAATACTCTCACTGCACATGTAAATTAAAAAGTTCCAATATGAGCGAAAGTTTATGAATATTAAAACTAATTAAATTTATTTAAATGTATCGTGTTGTATGCATTTTCCATCTTGCAACTTAAATTTGTTTATATATTTTCCAGAATGCACACCAACGTCTTAAAAACAGGATGGAGAGATTTGAATTTGTTGCAGATATTATGAATAACTACAAAATTGGTCATTGTAATAGTCAATGAGTTAAAATTTTATGATTCTAAATTCGTATTATTTTGCTATTGTCCAAGTTGCTAAATAAAGTATTTAATATCAAGTGTGTTTTTGTGAATTCTGATATTACTGGAGATTAATTCCTTTTATAGTTACTATTTTTTAATAAATGTATTAAATGAATTTTACTGCATGTTCTTCCAAGACTTTAAATTTTCAATATTATTGCATTCTCTCAACTCAATTTTTATTTTAGTATTAGCAAACTACAAGAAGAATGTCGTCTTGAAATGATCTACATTTTTGACTTGCAGTTCAATCATTTGACTTAAATGATGAAAAGAAGGAAGGGGCAGTTTTTTCATATTTAAGAATTAAAAATGGGAGTAATCGTATATATGTTTAAGGAATATGAGGAGTAACATTTCGAGGAAATGAGTAAGCTATATATGGTAATTAAGTTCAGAATAGCAATATTAAATTGAAATCTATATTTATATTTCTTCCTAATATACTTAATTTAAAATTATAGTGAAATACTAATTTCTGAAAGCTGTAGTCAAAAGCAAGCTAAAATTATTTCGAGCGGATTATGTAATATTTCGATTATAGGTTATGCATATAGTTTTGATTACACTGATATAGATTTTTATATGCATCAATCCCTCAAAAAAGTTAATTTTTGAGTCGAACCGATTTTCTCACTTAAAATTTAAACAAAAATTCCTGCATTATTTTATTCAATGATGGTTTTTTTTCCCCAGCTCTGTTGATAAATCAAAATCGTGATATTGAATAGAGCAACATAGGAAGCAAATATTTGTGATTTCTTACCGGTTCATATTTATTTTAATACTAGCTATTACCCATGACTCTGTTCGCGTGAAAATTTTGATGTATATGTACGAAAATGTATAAAATAATGACAAATAAAAAATTTAACCTAACCTAAAAACATTTAAAAGTATAAGCATATTCGAAAAACATATAACATAAATATAATTTTATAACAAAAACACACAACTACCGTAAAAACAATTTATTTACATTGTATACCCA
>JAPMOQ010047785.1:1364527-1375304 GCA_026543055.1 Argiope trifasciata | reverse complement strand
TCATTCTGTTTTATTTTAATTTAAAAGTACTTCAGGATGAATCCGAAAGATCGATTAATTAACAACATTTGATTTTAAATACATCCAACACAAAGAAAATTAATAGAATCGTTTGAAATAATTGGTCGAAATTCTTCTAAGCCTAACCTCAACTCTGTTGGGGGAAAAATCTGGAGTCTTGCTTATCTTTGGCGGGATTTGGCCTCAGCTTTTTGGCTCGAAAGTTAGTTTTTAATTAATAAAAAATGAACCATTCAATTAACTGGAATAAAAAGTAGCCTATGTTCTATTCCTCACTATAATCTATCTTTGTGCTAAATTTCATCCGATTCTGTTCTGTCTTGATGTAGTAACAAACATCCATCCATAAACTTTTACATTTATATATTAGTATAAATCTGAAAGCGATTAGCATGAACAAGGAATCTGTGTTCGAAAAAAAAATAGATTTAAATTTTATTAATACTGAAGTTATTTTCTGGAGAATTGTTTTTATTGATTATAAAGCCCTTTCTTTTAAACTACGATTTTGATGGAAACAAGATTATATACCTCGATTTTCCATATGTGCAGTTAGGATTAATGGTAATTTCATCCCCCCCCTAAAATACTTTGTGCATACTGATGTACTATACATTAAACCCGGTTTAAGTTCAAGTGGTGTTAAGTTCACATAAGGTAGGAGTATGTGGGAACTACTGTCCTTAATACGTCGAGTTCTAACAACCATTTTGTTGCCTCACAATGTAATGTTGATACAACAAATTAGTTATATATATAAATCCTAAATCGATATGAGAACTCGATAAAGCTTTAGTATTCGGAATAATTTTCTCATTTAAAATTGGAATCTAACATGCGTAATAATTTATGAATTAAGAGATAAAATCTTCGTCAACGTTTTATTCAGAAAACCTGTAATCTATTTTTGTTTTAATAAATATCAGCCATTTGCTTTTGAAGCTAAAAACTGAATAAGATTTTTATTAAACTATTTCAGACCTGCTCTCTAAATACAATTTTTTGTATGCAGCCTAGGAAAGAAAACTTAACCAAAGACATATCACAACAATTATATAGTATTAACTGCTGCCCATATAAAGAAAAATTAGATTTGCTTGACATCGTAGTTCCATTAAAAATACTTATATTCATTAACATAGAAATTATAATTCGATGGAAATGTGTGAATTATCTTATATATAGTAATTATATGATAGAAGACATAATATAATTAATTTCTGAATTTTACATTTTGATTACTTTCGCACAAATATATATATATAACCGTCAGTTTTATTTGAAAAATTTATTCATATCAAAGGAAACTTTCATTTAGACGTCGAAAGCGAAAATAACAATACCTGCTTCAAATCGACATTCCTTAATAAATCCATAGTTTCAGTGATTTTTATTAGAATGTCTTCAACATTAAGGATTATTGAAAATTCGCTTGAATTTTTAAATGCCTTGCCATTTTTTTGCAAATTGAATTCAGAATTCTTAAGTTTTGCTCTGTGAATATTCTTGGTAAAACAAGAAAGACATAGAAAAAAGAATCAAATTATTGCACATTTACATCATTTAAAAAGATTTTTTAAGATTAATTTTTTTTTAAATATTAAAATGAATCTGTTTTCAAAATAAATTTGGTCAAAGAAACAAATTTTGACTTTATAAATGGTGATATATTACTCTTCACTATTACAATAGCTTAAAGATTACTGTTGTGTTATACAGTGGCTGATAAAACTTATACCTAAAATCCTGTTTCTTCCCTTTCCTAACTACATAAATACCATTTTTGAAATAGTTTAATTTTGTTTTATTGCTCATATTTTGTAATGAAGTTTATTATCATTTCTATACACTCCGGCATATAATTAAATAAACTCACATTTTAAAGGGAAAAAAAACAAGATTATTTCATTATTTTATTAAAGCTACATTTTTTTTAATTACATAAAAGCAAACGGTAAAGAAACAATTTCTGATTTAAAAAAAAAAATATCATTACATAAACTTTAGATATTTAGATGAAATAAAGTAAAAATTCATCGGGAGTTTCATTTTTAAAAAGTAATTCTATCCATGCAATTCAATTTTCTTCTTTATTGTAATGCTTCATATACTTTTTTATAAAATGCTGCGTAAGCTTCACTAAGCTCTGATCGCTGACTTTTTCTGTAACGCATTCCATCTGATGTTCGAATACAGTCGTCATATAATTTCAGCATTTCTATAACTTCTTCACGGATATTTTCATTCTGATCAAGAATTTCGAGGACTTGTTCAGGTGTTATATCATCTAGATGAAGAAAAAGAAGTCAATAATTTTTAAAGTTGCTACAAATGAAGTAAGTAATAAATCATTTGTTTACAAATTAATTTAACAGCTTTCAAAGTGAAATTAGTTTCACATTTTGTAAAATTATATTGGTACGCTTTTTTATTTATACAGTTTCGCACAATCATATATTAAAACAGCTTTATCAATCGAGTGATATAATCTTTTTATTTAGATGTTTAATCATGTTATAGAAAATAACTATTATTTTTTTATTTTGTTGAAAAGAAAGTTTCGAGAAATGAACCAATCAATTTATGAAAATCGTTCCTTAACTGAATATTTTAATGGTTTTTAAGACTTTCTTTATGAGTAGAAACAGTTCTCCGCTGAATGTTGCAAATAGCTATTAAACTATTGAAGGAATATTTCTTACCACGATGTTAATATTTTTTGATGGGATGGTGAGAATTAAAAATTTATTTTTAAAAATAATGGCGCTTAGTTGTGAGTTCTCATAAATATTAGCATCTTTACATTTCACTCTAATGAAATAAATTTAAAATATAATAATGACTCAGATTTTCAACTGCAGTTAATCTCCTCTTGATAAATGGGGGATTTTCTGAAATTTCATAACGAATAGAGTGAAGTCTCTTCTTTGAAAATGATACAATTAAATCGTGCACACTATATCATAAGGAAGTCGCCATAAACATGGAAAAATTTTATAAAATACTATGTTATGAATAATCTTATGTCTTTCGAAATGGATTTCAATTCTGAAGTACCATAAGATATTTAAGATTTACCTTAGCCACTGATTCTGGAATATTTTAAACTAAAATATTAAGTATATCTGGAACAAATAAACTACGTAATTTCTTTAAAAAACTGTTTTCTGTTTTAGTAAGTATTACATACAATTTACACATCACAATAACATTAGAATCATGAAACAAAACTTGTAGAATGGCTTATAAACGATGGATGTTCGGTGTAATCTGATCTTGAACCTAAGATAATTCGCATCTAAAAAAAACTGAAAGTATCTCCTACTCATAACGAGACATTGTATACTCGCTACCGTATAAATATTTTATTTAGACTAGTTTGTCGATGCTATCTAATTTGTGGATGAATAGTTTCGATTATTTGAAATATGAACTATTCAAAAAAATAAAAACTTGTACATCTTTTCAAACGTTTGTAGTCTTCAATACAAAAAAAAAATCACAGATTAATCAGCTGGAGTTTGAGAAAATGTGGTAAAATTATGCGACTAAAATAATAAGATTTAATTTTTAACAAGTAGAGGTAAAAAATATTTCGTAACCTTCAATTTCAATGAAAACGCCATGTAGCATGTAGCTGTTGGTTATGTGATTTGTATCAAAGCAATAACTAAATATTCAATACAATCAAGTTGATGCGTATCCTAAAGCTTAGCTTAGATATTTGAATTTTTAGTCTGTTATCTATAATTATTACTTACGCTCTGATGTAATGTGTTATAAAACATAGATTATAGTATTATGATTTGATTATCTTAATTACACTTACAGTCAGCTCTGATAGTACAAGACAAATATATCAAATTGATAGACTGCATGCGATTTAGTAAAATTTATATAATGCAACAAATTTTTTAATAAAAATTTCGTAAAATTTCGACTATGAACACCAAATTTTCCATGGAACAATTATGCGCTAGAACAAAACGTGTATAGCTGTGTATTAATAAGGTACCATAATATTCACTAGTGTCCGCGTATTATTTTGTTGCACAGGTGCACCATTTTTCTCTAGAATTGTAACGCATGTTATAGAAAAAATTGCCAAAATAATATTTACCACTACTTTTGCCAAAAAAAATTCGAGAAATATTTACCAGTCATGTTTAAAAGCACACGATATTTGACAGTATGTGAATGTGGTGTGGAAGTTTCGAGAGATGGTGTCAGCTCGAGTGTCGACGTCGTCATCTAACCGTGACTCAAAATTACGAGGTCCATCCCAAAGTAACCCTAGTTTTGCTTTAAAACAGGACGTTAATATAACTAAACTAACGATGAGAGTGAGATAATTGATATATTACTATAGGTGCGAATAGTAGTAATTGTTGTTCATTCGCGCAAGAGCCATATTTTGGCTAAACTGCGCAAAAAGGTGCGACTACTTATTTCCTCTTATAAAAGGAAATCAATTTCCGGTGAGATCTAGAACTAATATCTTTCACATAGTCATTCATAAAGAAGTTTTCATTTCTAATTTATTTCCTAACTTGTATGTAAACATGATTTTTATGAATGATGATATGATTAAAGTATGTATAAAGATAAATATTAAATGATTAAAAAATGTATAAAGATATATATTAAATGATTAAAAAATGTATAAAGATAAATATTAAATGATTAAAAAATGTATAAAGATAAATATTAAATGACAAACTTAATTATTTAAGCCGCTTTCGAAATTTTGGTTAATTTGCTTTAAAGTGTGTTTTAAAAGTTTTAGGAAAATTCATAAAAAATTTTGAATATTAGAAAATACAGAATTTTAACTAAAATTTCAAAAATTTTGATTTTTTTTCCCCAGATTAATAAAAAAGAATGTATAGTTTTGTGAAATATTTACTCATTGATACATCTGAAACGCATTTTAAAGTTATAATCATATGAAAAGAATCTTAAACTTTATCGTTATTAACGTTCTAGAATTTATCAGAATGGAAAATTGTCTGAATATATATAAATCCAAATTAATTTCGAAAGCTTTATCTTGATTTAGCCCATAGTAACTTCAATCTAAAAATATGCTCTTATTTCCTGATCCGATTCCACCTTCTCTACTTAATGAATTCAAGAGAAGTTTTGCAAAATGCTAAATCGACTAAAAACCGAAGCTGTTCCCACGCTGCGCGTGAAACGATAAGAATTGCTGACTTAACAAATATTTTTTTAAAAAAGGTCTCTGTGTTTCCCTTAACATGTGATCAACGCGTGTCAGAAATCCCTGTGAGAATCTTAATAATATATTGGCAGTATAAAAAATATTTTCTCTATCAAAATATGTTATATAAAATAAGGGAAAATTAATTTCTGCTCTTTTCTGTCACTTCTGCTTGTCCAAGCTGCTTGTAAATATGCTGCCTGCCTCAGGAGGAAGAATAAAGCGAAAAAAAAGTTAAAAGTCTGCTTCAGTGCTTTCGAACTTGCCATCTGCTTCCAAAATTTTAAAACATTATACACTGAAGGGACAAAAGTCATGGGATGACTGTTAATATCGTGTCGGTCCTCCTTTTGCCCGGCGAAGTGCAGCAACTCGACGTGTCATGGAGTCCACAAGTCGTTGGAAGTCCTCTGCAGGAATATTGAGCCATGCTGTCTGTATAGACGTCCATAATTGTGAAAGTGTGGATGGTGCAGAAGTTTGGGCACGAACGGACCTTTCGATTATGCCCCATAAATGCTCGATGGGATTCATATCGGGCGATCTAGGTGGCCAGATCATGCGCTGGAATTGTCCGGAATGTTCTTCAAACCAATCGCGAACAGTTCTGGCCCGGTGACATGGCGCATTGTCATCCATAAAAATCCCATCATTCTGTGGGTACGTGAAGTCCATGAATGGCTGCAAGTGATCTGCAAGCTGCTGAACATAACATTTCCAGTCAATGATCGGTTCAGTTGCACCAGAGGACCGAGTCCATGCCATGTAAAAACAGCTCACACCATTTTGCAGCCACCACCAGCTTGAACAGTGCCTTGCTGACAGTTTGGGTCCATGGCTTCGTGGGGTCTGCGCCACACTCGAACTCTACCGTCAGCTCGTAACAACTGAAATCGTGACTCATCTGACCACGCCACGGTTTTCCACTGGTCTAGGGACCAATCGATATGCTCACGAGCCCAGGAGAGTCGCTGCAGGCGATGTCGTGCTGTCAGTAAAGGCACTCGAGTCGGTCTTCTGCTGTCATAGCCCAAGGAAGACAAATTTCGCCACACAGTCCTATCGGACACGTCCCTCGTACGTCCCACATTGATTCCTGCAGTTATTTGACGAAGTGTTGCGTGTGTATTAACATTGACCATTCTACACAGACGTCGGCGGTCTCGATCGTTAAGTGCAGGTGGTCGCCCACTGCGCTGTCCATGATGGGATGGGATGCCTGAAATTTCATACTCTCGGCACATTCTTGATACTGTGGATCTCGGAATGTTGAATTCACTAACGATATCCGCAATGGAATGACCCATGCGTCTAGCTCCAACTAACATTCCACGTTCAAAGTCTGTTAATTCTCGTCGTGCCGCCATAAATCACGAAAAACCTGTTCACACGAATAACTTGAACACAAATGAAAGCTCTGGAAAACAACTGCACATTTATACTTTTTCGCTGCGATACTACTGCCATCTGTATATTTGCATATTGCTATCCCATGGCTTTTGTCACTTCAGTGTGTATATATATATATATATATATATATATATATATATATATATATATGAAATCTTTGACTTTAGGAAAAGCCAAATAATCGCTGGTAAACTTTCATTCTATAATTTTCCATATGTGAAAGGAAATCTTTTAACAACTTTCATTCTATAATTTTCCATATGTGAAAGGAAATCTTTTAACATAGATAGAAATATAGAAAATAATGTAAATCGGTATCAGTAATAATGTAAATCGATCATATCTAGAGAATGATCTAAAGAAATAATATTGCAACATTCCTTTTAGTTTCTATTTTTCTTAGAATATTTTAGATATATATTTAATATTTAAAGATAGAGAGTTTAAAGAAAAAAGAGGAATTTCTATTCAAATTATTAGGAAATTAAATCTGCTTTTCCCTTTTGACCGTATCAAATGTTTCTCATTGTTGTATAGAAGTTGTTATATAATAGATTACTACAAAGTGTGTATATATCCCAGCACTGCAATAGTATCTGGTATGAACTATAAGACTGGCCTACTCTAATAGTAAATTCGAGAGCTATGGTCGAACCTCAATAGTTCCTATTAAGAGTGAGGCATATGACGACAGTTCAGATTGAGACTGGTGAAATTGATACATCCTTGTACATGTCACAAGTTATGCACATTTTTCAAAAAAGTCTTTAAGCCGTGAACAAATAAGTAATGTACTGTGTTAACTACAAAATAATCCTTCTAAAATGTATGAATTTTTTTCAAGAAAATAAATGTCTAAGTTTCTATTCCTCAGAAATTTTTCTAAATAGTTTTTATCGGCATTGTTAATATAATAAACTCGAAATCGAATAAATAACTCAAATGATAGAAACTTTCCTGTTCAGGAGATTATGATTGTCATTTTCGTAATTCTTTTAATTGATTTCAGAAAGTAAAACAAAAGGCAATATCTTCAAAGATACTGTTTCAATGCAAATCCAATTAAACTACTAAAGAAAAGTACTATCTGTTTTTGTGAAATACAAAGTCAAAATTTTTAACTTAGTATTTGTAATAAAGAGATAGCTGTTAGTCAGATGTGCTAAATTCTATAACTAAAAGAAAGAACCTCTTATCCATTAGATTATAAATAGAACCCAATCACCTCCACTTGAAACGATGGGCTCTATGCTTCTAGTAATATAGGGCTCGTTATGGTACTGCATTTTGCAGCCACTATCCCTTCACAGATCCAAATCATAATCAATTTATCATCATTTGAAAAAAGAAAATTAACTAGTATTCCGTCTCAAAATTCTCTCTTGATATAAAAAACTAGTAATTTGTATGATGGCACTCGAACAGGGCCTTGGTAGCCTAGTCGTAGGGTCTCAGATTCGGTTGTTTGTGAATTCGAGAATATATTCCATGAAAGTTTCATCATGCACATAGGACAGGTGCATGTTATATCTGCTATCGCAGGTTAAAAAAATTTCATGTTTATGTGGCGGGGAGGTTTGATACGCAGAGTGTCCTGTTTGTCTTTCAACAGTTCAAAATATTATTAAATCCTTCTTAAATTTCTATGATGAAGACAGTTGGGTTAATCTAAAAATCATATAAGTTAATCATTGAACTTGAAATATGGTTGATTTTGAGCTGATTCCAAATAGTACAGAATTTTATAAAGAAGGAACTAGTGCAAAGTACAATAAAATGTTTAAGTGCGAAAAAGTCAATTGTAATAATAACCTTACTAGTGTACGAATCTTACTAGTATATCAGGGAGTTACAGTGGCTGTAGAAGAATTTGAGAGCACTATTTAACAATATTTTGATATTAAATAGCCCTGTGACGAACCTCCTTGTCATGACTGAGTGCATTTTTCTTATCTTTCCCCTGGATGGGATATTTAAAATGTTCGGAATCTCGACCGACACTTATGATCTATACGTATTTGAACTGTATGAAATATTTTCTTACGAATCGGTCACATGATACTCTTTTCTTATTCTATAGTAAATGGCATAATACATTTATATTTGAAATATATTTTTAAAACTCCCAAACTTTTTTAACATAATTGTAGAATGATTATAAGTAATTTCAAAATAAAATAAGTGCAGAACTTTTGAAGGCTTTTATAATAATTCAATAATTCCAGGCTTATGCATAATATAATTCACAACAATTAAATTGTCGTTTGGCAATAATTTAATCTATTTAGAATTATATCTTAAGTATGTACAATAAAGATACACAAAAAATTTTAAAAAAATCAGTAGGTTAATAGAACACACAACAGTTTAAATTATCATAAAGTAACAACTTATTCTATTTATAACTGTATCTTAATTCTGTACAATAAGGATAAACAAAAAAATTAAAGAATCAATAAAATAATTTTAAAAATGTCTTACTGTCCGCTGTACTTTCGTCTAGAATTTGAAGGAGAGGATTTCTGCCACAGCCGTGGGATCGAACTTCAATTCGATGATAGATATTTGAAGAACGAACTTTTCCTTCTGAAAGAAGCGATCCATATAAAAGTATGAGAGCAAGGAAGTTTGAGAAATGCATTTTGGTATTAGAAACTGGATGGTTACTCAGGAAATCAACCGCTGCTTGGTGGACAAGAATTTTTAGTAGCTTATATACTACCGTATGAAACCTTATGACAATCGCAATTAATTAAGTCTCATTAATAGCGGCAAGAAAATTTTCATTACGGCAATTGTTGGAGATATTTTGAGAACTCTTTGTCCCCCCCCCTACTTTCCCCTTCTTGTTGAAGTTTAGTTTAGAAATTTCCATCTGAATTAATTTGGGGTTATTTCCTCAATTTACAGATATATTTTGAGAATGCGCAGTTAGTTTTTGTTCGAAACTTTTCCCGTCAACTTTTACTTCCGGAATTTCGTCATGTTTGTTGAAATACAAAACCTGTATTGCTTCTTTTAATTGTTCTTATCTATATACTTAAGAAATATTGCGAAATAGCAGAGATGTTTATCAGTATTTTATCTTTTAATAATGATATTAAAGAAATTGAAAATAACTTTTAACTACATAATTAATTAAAAAAAGAATAAAATTTTGTAATTGAATATATCTTTAATTAAAAGTGAAATATAAAGTAAGCATGGCAATTTCAGAGATTTTGAAATCACTAACTGTCTCAAAATCGTATGTATTTTTAACTCTTTGAAATTTAAGAAATGAGAAAAATAACGGTTCGTAAGTGGGATATATATATCATTAGTCGTCTTTCATCATCCTTCGTTGGTTCTTTTTTGTTCTTACTTTCTATTTTAAAAAAATCAGGATTTAAAAAGGATATATTATTAGTTCAATAAATTTTTGTATTTAAATCTATTTGTAACGTGGACGATGACTTTCAAAAAAAATTGAATTAAAAGCATTTTTTAATAATACTTTTTAATTCCTGTAATATGAAATAACTTTAAAAAAATAATTTTAATTTTTTCTACTTTTTCGCTTTTAGTTTATAATTTATTTGTTTTTAATTTAAATCAGTTTTTATACAGATATTAGATTATGCGGCATTACTCGTCTGAAAGCAAAATTTAGTTAAATCAATCGATGCACTGATAATTTGGAAAATAGTGTTTTATAATCTAGTTGCTTCTGCTTATAACCAGGAACAGAGAATAATTACTCATATGGAATTGCTTGAACACCGATCTTTCTGAATTAGGCCTTGCACCTTTTTAGCTAGAAATAAGTTTGGAGTTCGAAAAAAGAAATCGTATTTATAGCGATAGGTATAGTCATATCAATGACTTTCCAACCCGCCTAAAGGCACACGAATAATAAATACCGAATGTCAGGGCCGCCACAACAACAACACTTTGCGGGAATTAGGATTGAGTTTTAAGGGTCATAACCAGCCACGATGCAACCCTTCGTTAAAGAAATACGTGCATTTTGTTCAAGAAATATATACATTTTGTTCACCCTCCAGCTTAGCGAGATCCAACCACCATGCCTGAAACAATCTTATCTTCATTTCGAGGTGCTTCCCCCGTTGAGACTAGCACGAT
>JAPMOQ010047785.1:1302268-1364427 GCA_026543055.1 Argiope trifasciata | reverse complement strand
TATATAGCTTTATTTCGGTCACTTACTGCCTTGGCTATTAATCCGCCTTTAGAGATATTTCATCTCATGCATTTAATTATAATCAATTAATTATTAAATTCTGAAAATATTAAAATAATCTGTTGTCATCGGAACTGTGAAAAATATCAGAACTCTGATACATCAGTCAGAGAATGAAAATACGATCACAAAAGTTCTTCTTTAAAAACATAAGGAAATTAGGTTTAACGAGAGAGTATAATATTCTACAGCTATCGTAAAATCCGTCCAAATTCAGATTTATAATATTTCCTTGTTCTTCCGAATGGGATGATTCATCTAGCATTAGTCAAGTTACTGAAAGAGAAATGTTGAATATATAATACAACAATCGTTTCTGTAGTTTAGGAAGATATGAACATTAATTTTCATAAGTAAGATATAGCGATTATCCATCGGGCGATGTTTAAACTTATTTTTTCGCTCTATTCAACTTTCTATTTGATGCCTATTTCTATCATTTTGATTTCTTTTATATTTTCTGAATAGAGATTTCGACAACATTATGTGCACTCCTCCTAACATTTCTTTTAGAATTCTACAATTTTATTAATTAAATAAATGAAGGGTTGAATCAAGTTCTGCTATAAAAATAGTCAATGGTGTAGTCGGAAATCAGACTGCAGTCGATAGTTCGAAGAGGGATTTGTTTACATTTGACTGTTGCCATTCATTATCAATAAATAAAAACAGCCATTTATGTGCCATTTACGTTAGGATTATATGTATAGAGAAAGAGAGAAGTGAACGATTTACATTTCTCTCATTCTCTTTGTGTAAATAATGTATTAATTAAAAAATTCAGATAACATGGTGCAGTTGTTTTCTACTAGACATTTTTTCTTATATGCTCCGATATATATCGTTTTTTGTTTCAATAAATTCAAAAAAAATTCATAGGAATGATTAACATTTATTGAGAAATCAGTGCAAAATCTAAAATTTAACCAAGAGTCAAATTTATTTTCCGCCTTTTTCTACATTTTGTTCGTATTCTTTTAGATACTCAATTTTTTTTCCTTCTTTTTTCTTGCCTATTTAACGAATTTTTAAGAAACCCTATTTAAACATTCTTTTCGCCGAATGTTTTCAGTTTTAGTGAAAACCTTTATAAAAAATGATTTTGCATGCGTCCTTGAATATTGTTTTTATTCTCATGTAAAGACTTCAGCGACAAATTTTTTTCAACAATAAAAATTATTTAATTTTTAATTAATTTGTTAATTTAATGTCGATTGCAATTCAGTAGTGTAGAAAAAATGAAGAAAAGAATTCTTTCGAATAAAATTTTAATTTTATTGGGAATAATTTCAATTTATAAAAATGCTCATAGATCTCTTTGTTTTAAATGAAATTAAAAAGGTTTCTATATTGTTTAATTAATAAATTTCAGATAAATTATTTTCAATGTTTATCTCATTGCGACTTCTGTGTTAATGGTCTTTCCTATCAATTGGAAGCACCTTGTAAGAAAACAACTTCTACAGTATCGATTCATTTCCATATGTGAAAGACTGCTTTATGTGAAAGTGTTGCTTAGACATATTTATTTTTTAAATCAAAATTTAATATTAATTTAATGAGACAAAATGCCATTCTACATTTGTTACAATATTTTTACGCTGTTGTATGGCATTCATAATTTCAAACAGCATAGTAATGTTATTGTTCAGTATCTAATGTTCATAGGATAAGAGTATGTGTGATGATCATCATTCATTATACTCTATGTTTGTGAATGAAGCTGTATTTTCGCCTATTAAGTCCATCTCCTGGTTATCTTAAAACCTAATAAGAAAAAATTCAGTAGCATGATTGCGAATAACGAGATGTTTAGCTCTCCTTGGTGCTTCATTTTGCACTAATGTCGATTTTCATTGAAATGCGACTTATATGTTAGTTGCTCTTTTCTAGCAATAGAAATCGCCTTGTAGGAAAACAACTTCTACGGGATTGATGCATCTCCGTGAATGAAAGGCTGCTTTACTTGTAATCTGCTTATACACATACTTAGTGTTTAAAAAAATTCAATATTTAATATTATTTTAACAGCTCAAAATGTCCTTCAATATTGTTATGATGTCTTTACGTTGTTGTACAGCATTTAGAATAACGAACAACACCATGATATCACACAATACCCTGTACTTGTAGGGAAATAATATGTATGATGGATTATTTAATCCATCTTCTGATTATCCTAAAACAGATTTCTAAAAAAATTGGTGTTGTGATTGGAATGAACCGAATGAAATTTTATATTGTATTCTCAGTAATTTAAAACAATTTCATTTGTAATCAGTTATAGCAATATAGTTATCGACATTGTAATTATTCTTTAAAAGTAATCGATTATCGATAATTTAATGATAAAATACTAAATTTTGTGGAACATTTAACAGTTGAATATTGAAACCAATATTTTTAAATTCATATTTTAATATCAAAATTGATTTGTGCGATGTATGCTATAAATCGATAACCATCAAAATACTGTTTGAAGGTGATTTTTTCGTGATTTTAAGGAAATATGAGGAGCTGAATGAAGTTAAAATTAGTTGTTCTTTATAAACTGCAGCAGTTACTCATTCTAGTTTATTGTAAACTCAGCTCATTGACATCCTTTTATACATTTAATTAAAAATAATTTATTCAATAGATTGGAATCTAACTTTGATATTGAGGTACAGTTCAGGTAATAACACTACATATCAAATTGATTTATCTAAATGTTTAGGTTTTGAATTCATGCTTTCACGTATACGTATACAAAGAAACCATCAGAGGGATAACCCGCTGTGTGATTTGGTCCAAAATTATAATGAAACATATCCACTATTTTGATGATATTTCTAAATATTAAATTTTATCTACAGCTCTTTGCATTTTTAATTATTGTGTCTACATTCAGTTGTAAGAAGGGACAAGCAAATTTCTCATAGTCGGATTTCGTCCAAAATTTGACAGAAGTTAGCAATTTTGGTGATAAGATTTGGCGATATAATAATTATTTTTTAAAAATAATAATAGTGTCCATAGAAAGATGTAAGATGTTCTTCAGATTTAGAGACGCATAAATTGGAAATATTTAGATCTTTGAATTCCTTAAAGATTAGAATACTTTCCCTATGTACACTTCGAATATGAGAAAATAAAGAAAAAGCCGACATTTGTTAAATATATTTCATACTGATAAATTTATTACTAACTGTTATTTTTATAGGCATTCTCTTTAGCTTGTGATTAATTATCTTGCATTTATTTGATATGACGTTCAATGACCTGATTTTGGACTGACCTCCTTTTTTTCATTCGAGAGTAAGCATTAAAAAAACATAATTTCGTGAGAGATCCAGCAGTTCACTCAAAATGGTTGCTAAAAACAGTGTGTCGTACGAAGGCCAGTGCAATAACTTTGAACTACTTTCCTTCTCGTTATTTTATATACACCCAACGGGTGCCATCAGGTGACTGATTGGATGTGGAGATGGATTAAAACACTCCCTGAATAATAATTACCACAACAACTAGATACAGCAACCAAGCTCTTTTACGTTCGTTACAGGTAATTTTTTTCTCAAATCCTGATGGACGTTTCAAAAAAACTGCACAACACGAATGTTACTGATCTGATGGAAATGAGGAAATCATACGAAAGTATTGGATTTTTTAACCTAGATTTTGGTTGATTGTCCTTCAACCCACCTAGCAACCTGGTGTTTTTTTCTTTCTTTCACTGTATTTTTATAATTGCTATGCATCGAATGTGTCAACAGCATAACAAAAACGATATACACTCCTGGACTTTTTTTTCTTTTATAGGAATTATGGAAATAAAATGGAAACATTGAATTTTTTTTAACCTAGATTTTAGTCGATTGTCCTTTGACCCGCCTAGCAACCTAATGTTGTTTTTTAACTGCCCTTCAGTAACTACTATGTACAGAATGCATCAACATTATCACAGAAACGATATGCATTCTTAGACATTTTAATAGTCCATGCAATAGCATTAAATATAAAATGTGATAAAGTATATATTTATTTTTAGAATGCAAAATTTAATTATTTTCAACGTTTTTAATATTTTGTCAGACTTTTTTTTAATTGCTGTTAGTTTAGTTTCTAATATCAATCATATCTTATTAAGATTTCCGATTACGTTTGAAGGAAAAATTTTGAAAAATTGGATTTTTAAAAAATTATTTAGGGTTTCTAGATGAATTGTCAATTATAAACACTATAAATACAAAAAAATATTTGAAAATATAATATATTTTGAGAAATGGGAAAATTTATAGGAAATTTTAATGAAATTTAACCAAAACGGTTAACACTCAGAACATTTTTCTTTGCACACAAGTTATAGAATATAATGATAAATGAAATGAGCCATCATCTAAGAAAAATTTTGAGACGCAAAGAAGTTATGGATAAAAATATGCGTATATATGCATTTTTTCCATAAATTCTTATATTAATTTTTTAAGCACTTATTCATGAAAAAGTATTTCCCCAACTATAAAATGTTTGGTTCATTTCATTGCCCATATTATTTAAAACTCTCGCTGACATTTTTATATAAATACCTCTATTACTTTTGAGATATTATGTTAATGGTGGAGAATTTTTATGAAAATTATTTTGAGAAAAGTGAAGACAAATTTTAGCTGAAAAAATAGGATTTATTTAAAATTCTCCTGGATGATAGATTAGATCTGCCTTTTCCTAGAAACGATAATGAAGTACAAGACATAATAATTTGGGATGAGGAACTACAAGAAATAATAATCTTAAATTGCCAATGTGGCGGATAACCAGTGTTTTTACTGTAGTCAGATACCTTAAATAGACAATTTTTTCAAACAAAAAAATGATTTATATTGTTATAAAATAAAAATATTTCCAATTGAGCTGAATAATTCTAATCAATTCATATTGGAGTTCATTCATGTTTAAGTAATAAAAAATCTTCTAATTGAAATGGATAATTCTAAGGCTTTTATATTGGAATTTGTTCATGTTCAAATAATACCCATCATATGTTCTTTCAAATTTAATTTCTGAATCTATTACACATCAATCAGGACGAAAAAAAGAACATGTCGCTACACCTTGGAGAAAGACAACTAATTGTTAATTTATATGATAAAAACAATTATGATCTTTATGGGATATTATATATATTGATTCCACTTGTGGTCCTGAATTCTTTTACTTTTATTATTCAATAAAAGTAATCAGTTCCACACTTCAAGATTAAATTTCAATGCATAAATATTTATTTTTTTGCCAATTTTTAGTGTCTATTTTAATATATATATGTTCAGACCTTGCTTAGTCGATGGGTGTTTTTTTCTGATTTAAATTTAATAAACTTACAATATTCTGGACGTTTACTACATGAAATATGACAAATAAATTTGGTTAAATTTAGTGAATATATTTTTAATTAAAAAAGAAACGATTTTACCAAAAAAAATTACGATAAAACCTTTTCTTTATGTTGAAATTCAGTACGAATGCCTGTATTAAAAAAAATGTGAATCCGATCTTGTGCACCATTGCAATGAAATGCTGTTAATCTCATTCCGAAATAATCCAATTAGATCAGCTTGTCAGTATGCTAAATTCATTTATTTTTGCAAGAACTCAAATTCAAAAAAACTTAGAGATTGAATTTCAAGGTCTGATCCGTAGGGATATGGTTAAATTTTTATCAAACTAAAGGACTTAGTATTAAAGCAATTTCATAAGATTAAACTTCAGATTATAAGCTGAAGATGAGGTCTCCAGATCAATTTCCATATCTCCTGCTATGATTAATTACAGAACCTACCGCCATCAGCCAAAAATTAGCATTAAATTCAGGAGTGATTCGGTTAATTTATAAAATGTCCTTGAGCATGTCCAATTAAAATATAATAGACTGACTTATATGTATAATTCAATTTCACTTTTAAAGTAATATCAGGTGGCTTGATATGGACTAAATGTTATAATTTCAACTATAAGAACGTATTGGAATTGTCTTTTCAATAGACCTTCTATAGTAAGTAGAAGACAGATATATTAGGTTGGTGCGTATGAAATGTCGGATTCTCTTTACATGCGGACGTTTGTCTCCCTGTTTTCGTTATACTTTTGTCTTTGGCATAACCTCATTCATAGTCGTATTGTCCATTGCCAGAGACTCATTTCAGCAAAATAGGTTTTCTCGAAGGTCTTCCCTTTTGTTATTTCTTTTGAGTTTATTGCCGATATGAATTCTGCCGACATTCGCGTCCTTTTCTTATATGAGTACAAACTTGGTAATAGTGCTGCAAAAGCTGCACGCAACATAAACCAAGCGTTTGGGGAGAATACGGTTAACGATCGGAAAGTGCAGCGTTGGTTCAAAAAATTTCGGACTGGCGATTTTTCACTGCAAAATGAGCCGCGCGGAAGACCCAAAACGTCTGTGAAGAATGATGACCTGAAGGCTCTAGTGGAAGCGGATCCAGCCGTATCCACGAGGGAACTTGCTATCAGGATGAAAGTTGACCATACAACGATATTGAGACACCTTTCTGAGATTGGCAAGGTTAAGAAGATGGAGAAGTGGGTACCGCACGCACTGACAGAGCGAAATAAGCTGGAACGAACTGGAATATGAAGTTTTGCAGCATCCACCATATTCACCGGATCTCTCGCCGACCGATTTTCATTTTTTCAAGCATTTAGAGCTGTTTTTAAGGGGCAAACACTATGAAAATGAAGACAGTCTAAAAAACTCGATATCAGAGTTTATTAATTCTAAAGACCAAAATTTTTTTAAGACAGGCATCTACGCTTTAAAATCTCGTTGGGAGAAGTGTATTGAAGCGAATGGAGCATACTTTGATTGAATAAACAGCTTTTGAAGAAAGATATGCAGTTTTATACAATCACTTAAGAATCCGACATTTCATACGCACCAACCTAATATATTCTAAAAATATATTTATCTGTATAAATACCTATATTCGAAAATAAACTAAACTCAAATCTTAGCTATATTTTTAATTGTTAGTAGAATTCAGGCGTTCACCTGTAAGTCTTATTAAACTCGATTGAAGTAATACTAATATACTGAAACTTGACACATTCCAGAGTATGAGGTAGAAAGCTAATCTTGGTGTTAAAACTGGCGTCTAAATTGATTTTCTCTCTCTGAAATGCACTCATTTTGTCGATATACAACCATCCAAGTTTTATTCTTCCCTTAGTGTTTCATCACAAGAGAAAAACATGTCCTTTAACAATACAGTCCTCACCTTTCCTTGATACGTGATATATTTGTGAATAGTTCTCACAGGTATTTGCTACATTGTTTTCTATTTCTTTTTGAATAAACTCTATAGTACTTTGTACAGAAGCTAAGTTTCTACTCCTCTACGTCATTGCATATATTAATTTTGAGGGCGGGCAATTGGGTGAGATACAGGAACAAAAGTTTCTTTTATACCTTTTTACAACAAGGGGGCACGAAAGCATGACTTTGGCAATTGTTGCTGGTCCTTTTGATGAACTGTTAGTCAACGTTTGAGGCATTTATAGAGCTGTACGAATATGCTATTTGAATTTCTAATATATGCATGATAGTTGATGCAAGTTTTTGTGACATTTTTGTTGTCTACAACTATGTTATTCATTCGACCAACAATAAAGAAAAGTTCCTTAGATGAAGATATATATCCAAGCACTCTTAATGAGAGAATACATTGAGCGAAGAGAGCCTATCCAAAGTGAATAAAAAATAAAATATATCGAATATAAAAGCAGAACTATGTTCCAAAAGAGTATGCGTCATCAGGTAAAAAAAAATACAAATTTGCCATCTGAAAAGCACACTAGAAACATAAAATTAAAATTTGTGAAAAATTTATATGTTTGGAGCATTCTAAGCATATTTCCTCGTTCTGAAACGATGCATCAAAATGAATCTGAAACTGACTCCTTGCTTTTTATATTTAAATTTCGATTGTTTTTATCCCCATATTGTTTCTACAGTTTTATATTCAAATACAAATATTTCAATTGGAATGTTGACAATTTTATGTTCTCGTATCTCAGCTAATTCTTTGGTCGTTTTTATAGGTTTTGTGTTTCATGATTACCCTTTTTTCCATTCATTTTTATATAAAAATTATTTAATACAATTGTACTCATTAACCTATACATAGTTAAAATTAATTTTAATAATTAACCTCTTACATTTTATAATAGTACACAAAAAAATGAGCGGCCTTTCCTACCAGGAGGGCACCTCGAAATGAGGTGAGAAGCTTCAAGTATGGTCAGAAAATTACAAAAGATTGATTCGGTTTTCATGGTTCGGCTCTAAGCTCCTATACCCCACCCCTTAATAGATAGTTAATCTTCAACCGTAATTCATTAAATTCTTTTTTAAACGGTTTGATTTTCAACATCATAGTATGAAGTTTTATTAAAATTACAATTTATCTACTTGTCACCAATTTAGTCCATTTATCATGTGAGAACATGATGTTGTTTTCGGTTGAGGTTTTTAGAGCCTCAAAATGGGAAGACAGCAAATTTTTGAAGCCTCGAAATATAAGCAAAAAATCGTTTTTTGGAGTCGCTTTTCACAGAATAGCTTTTGAAATATCTATTGTCTGCTAATTTAGTTTTATTTTGAAGTCGGCTTTCACAGTATAGCTTTTGAATTATTTATCGTTTGCTGTTGTAGTATTTCCATTGGAAATCACAATGCTATTGCCTTACTCGGGCAACGTTTTTTAAAAATAAACCAAACAAGTTAAATTATTATTTGTTTAATCGATAAATATTGTTAGTTCGGAGATAATTTCAACTAATTAAAATAGGGTTATTAGAAAATAATTCGGAAAGTTGTCACATTTGGCTATTTATCGCCAACTAAAGTTGCAATTTTATTACCAAATTATAGATTCTCTGAATTCTTACGAATTGTCTTAATTAATTTAAGTCATTAGCCAGTTTAAACCAGTTTGAAACAATTATAAGACTATTAGATTACGCATGCTTCAATCTTTAGCGAAACATTTTTGTGTGTGCGTGTTTTTTAATCTCAAAATCGCTCGAGAAAATAATAATGTTCTCCCATGATAACTTGAAATTTAATAATAGATTTCATTTTTTAATTACGTTATTATTACTTTTAAATAGTCATAGTTCAGAACAATAAAAAACCATTTCGGTGGAAATTCGGATTGGCGAGTGTTAAATTTGCAATTAAATGGAAGATTCTATCTATTTTCCCATGTCGAGTTTCTGGGAATGATTTTCTAATAGGATTATTTTTTTTTATATTTGCTTTAAAAAGGACAAATGCTTCTTAACATTTTGAATAAAAAATATTCTACCTGTAATTCAGGGGTTAAATTCTAAATATGAGAACAGTATTAAAGGAATAATTAAAGTTAATAAATATATTTTCATATTAGATAAAACACGGTATATTCGTGTATCTTAGCATATGGAATATAATACAAAGTATGCTTGAATAAATTATTTTATTCATAAGTGTAATTATCTGATTAAGAAAAATTCGAAAACATTTTATTGATTTCATCTTAATGACCAAAATGTTCAACAGACACGGATAAAAAAAACTTTGAAAGTATTTTTTCAATGTTTAATTTTTTGTTATATATAAAGTATTTTAAACAATTTTACAGAACCATACTAATGAGCTATATTTTTCATTTGATTCCATCTCTGTTTTCAAAAATACTCTGAAATTTCTTTTATGTCTGGAAAAAATCTACTATCCTGGGATCAATACTGAAAAGGTGTGGAACCAATTATAATCAATAAATATAAATAGTAATTATAATCATAAAAATAAATAGAGAAATTAATTATAATAGTCAAATATTATTTCTCCCTACAGTCTGCTCTCATTGAATCAATATATCTGTATGTGTTTTTATCTCGTTTTTGAAGCAACATAATTTATTTTGATGAACCAAAGTTGTTCGTAATCTGAAATTGAAAAAATCAAACCACTCACAGCTCAATACTCCTTTACATTTCGTTTTATTCACTACTGAAGTATTGTAAGTTCATTATTGAATCCTCAAACATCCTAATCGATAAAACAATTAAATTACCTACAATCTCTCATCCATTATTTTAAATCATCTGTCTCAAAAACAAAGCTCGTTTGTTGAAGTAAATTACTCACAATCGTTACGAATCATGAGCACAGTAAATTAATATACCGCCGTAGAATTCCTAAATTATGAGCAAGTACATAGCTTGCAATATTTTTAATTAACATTTTTTTTATGTGTTGACTTTGGGAGTTACTTAAAATTTCTGCTCTTGCAATGAAATTGATATTCATCTCAAATAAATATTATGTAATAATTGCTTCTAAAATATATTAGTTCTAGAAATTATCAAGCACATTTCATTTCTATAAATTAATTATTATTTCTATTTAAATAACTAAATATAGCAATTATAATTAATAAAACTATTATTGCTTATATAAATACTTATTCCTTACACACTCTAATTAATTTGTGAAAAAATAAGAGATAAAATCAGCTTTTTAGTTTCTGTATTTTGAAAGGGTAATTTTTTCTATTTGAAACTTAAAATTTAGAAATTTAAATAACATTCATTAATATTACTTAATATTTACGATATTAAGTATCAACTTATGATATTATTCTAATTCATTTATGAAAAATAAAAACTGAAATTAGTTTATGTACTTTGGTTGTGAAATTTTTTTCTGATGTATTTAAAACTTGAGCTTTCAAAGTAACATTTATCGACATTATTTGATACTTATGATAATAAGTCTTCAGTATTTTGATCTATTCAATGAAAAATATTTTTATAAATAAAAATCGGATAAAACATCAGTATGCATATTGTATTTGTTTCGCTTTTTATGTTCTTTTTATTTTGATCCATTAAATGGAAAATATATTTTTAATAAAAAGCAGATAGAATACCTGTATGGATATTGTATTTGTCTCCTTTTTTCTTTTTTACCAGTAAACGTCATATATGTCATTTCTTTAAGTTTTTTTTCCATTGTAATTCATTTAAATTTCATTCGTCATCTCATTCCTAATTCAGTTATATTTATTCCATTATGATTAGTTGACAAACTTTATAAAAAAATTGGAATATTTTGGCAATAAAGTTGAATTACTGAAGTGTTTAGAATTCTAAATATGTGTTTTCATTCTAGGAGTTATTTTTATTAATATCTAAAATATCTTTCACGTTTGCTAAAAAAAATATTTTCATCTTTAAAATAAGATATTCGGATAACGAAAAGATTGTTCAAGATTTAAAACATAATCTTCGTTCAAGCAAATGAAGAGTTCAAAAATAATAAATATAATAATACTTTCTTCCTCCATTGTAAATCACCAAGCGCCTGTCAATTGAAGAGAAAGAGTTGTAAAATAAAACTTCATTGTGACATCAGAATATCGTACGTCACATTTTCCAAAACATTTTATTCATGTTAAATATTTTATTGGATAAGATACATCTACACCGAAATTTTTGTTTGTAATAAGGGTGTGTCATATGCTGTCTAGTGTTTCTAATTTTCACATTTGTATGGTTTTTGACATAATATTTTTTGGTATACCTGCGACAGTATGATGCAATTTATTGGTCCAGTAATATACTAATATTCATTATGCTTAAAAATTCATACATTTTTATTGGTATATACCATATCAATACTGTTTGAATAAATAAATATTTTATTTTAAATAGTATTAATAAATATTATTGTTATCTTTTAAAAACTAGTGTTAAAACAACTGGTATTCTTTAAATAAGCTTCTTTTTTTCTTATGAAAAAAGTTTTGTGAAATATACATATACATCCATTAAAGAACTTCAATCTTAAAAGAAAGTTTTCCATATATTTTATTTTAAATACTATTTATTATATTTTGAAACCATACTTGCATTCAAGGTCACATTTAAAATTTTAATTAAACAAATATTTTTCTAAAATAAATTTGTATATTATAAAAATGTAGAGAAATTTAAAAATCTCTTAAGCAATGTAATTCTTAATTTATTGCAAATGTTTAATTAATTAGATCATTTAAAAAAATATTTACTTTCAAATAAAATGTTATGAAACTTTCCGGAAGTAATTAATTTGTAAAGTAATAATGTTTCTTGAGCATTCATTATAATAATATTTATAAATATTTATATTATAATTAGCTGTTATTTGTCTAGACGCTATACATTACTTTTCGCAGATATTTGAGGAAAACTTTTACTTAACTTTAAAATATTCCAATCGAAGGATTCACTTCAACGGCTTCAATTTTTTTTATCTCATGTAATGATGAAACTATGGCTGAAAGAATCACTGTTAATCAAAAATATCGCCAACGTCACATGTGTGGCGAAATATTTTGAGCAAAGTTTTTTGAATTAGGTATAATAAATGAAAATAGCTAATAATAATTCAAAATTCAATATAAAGTATTTTTAGAACTCAAATGAGATGTAAACGAATGAAAACGAGAGAACATTGCGTTTAAAGCAATTTATTGTCTAAGAATCACAATGCACAATTAGTAATCCACATTTAGAGAACAGGTGAATTCCATGAACACTATAACACAAATAAACAATACAATCCGTGAACAAATAAACAAAGCCATCACATTAAATTAAAAACGGTGAAAGATTTATTCAACATTTAATGAATAAGCATTAAATAACTATTAAATTTTATTTTCCATAAACGCTTTTAAATACTTATTTAAAAAAGCATGGACAAGACTAGCAATATAGATATTAAATTCAACAAATCAAACTAAGTATCAAACATACTACTTTAAATTTTACTTTAGTTATGAAGATTTAATTAAACCTCAAACAACATCTTAATCAGTTTTTAGAACTGTCAATGAAAATATTTATCAAATTAATATTGAGAATATAATGATTTATAAAAGTTGCTTTTTATGTTTTTATGAAATATATTGCTACAAATCATGATAGAACCCCTTCTAATAAATTTGCTTTTAATATTCAAGATTCCTTTTTTTATCAAATATTTTTATTCTTGTTAGTAACCAAAAACAATGAATGTTTTTTGAAGTTTTCCTTAAATTTAACTTTTTTTTTCTTTCATTTGCTTTTAATTTCCTCAAATCATTGTTTAAAATACCTTCTCTTTTGAAGAAATTTTATGCTTATTTTAAATGAGGAAAATTTCATCATTTAATTCAATTCAAGCAAATGAAACTTCTTCCTTCAACTTACTTTAACAGAAGAAAGCTCTTTATTTTATCTTATTCTTTAACTAATCTTTATTTATTAATCCTTTATTTATCTGTACATCTATATTTATCATTACCTTTTATTTATTAGTTATTTCTTAATTCTCCTTCACTTAATTTTAATTTTATTTTTTTAATATTCCTCTATGTTACTTCTTCATAAATTTTTAATTTTGGTAAATATTTGAAATTAGTTTTAGCTAATTCTTCTTATTTATTTCGTATGGACATTTGAAACTAACTGTTTAATTTGTATTTGTCTCCTTTCGAAAATACATAATTTTGCTTTATATTGTAACATATTATATATAAAAATTTACTAATTTACAGATACAGAGACAAAAGAGCAATTCAATTACACATAAATATGCTCGCAAATGATGATACATATTAATGAGGCATGAAGCACATTTTTGGAAAAACCAATGAAAATTCAAATATATGATTGATCAGAACTTTATTTTCTTAAATTAATAAGATAAAAGAGCAAAAAAATATGAATATGTATAGTAAGATTTTGCATGCCTATTATAAAATGTTAAATTCTTGTTATATAATAGAGTGTCCAATAACTTTCTTTCCCATTTCTAATATGAAATGATTACACAATATTTACAGTTTAAAATATTATTTTGTTATATAAGAAACCTTTTGCTCTATTAAGTTCTTTCATCTCTCAGGTAGTCTCATTCTGCCCTTTTTGCAAAATTGTGTTTTGGACAAGAAATAATCTTCGAGGTGCGCTTTTATTTCGCTGATGGATTTATAGCGCTTATCTCTAAGAGAATTTTTTAAGGACAGAAAGAAGTAATAATCAGATGGAGCTAGATCTGGAAAGTATACAGGATGCTGTAAAACATCCCAATCAAATTGTAAAAGCTTCTGTCTTACTATTAATGTCATATCTGGTCTCGTGTTGTTATGATGAAAAACAACGTCTCGTCGGTTCATTAATTCTGGCCGTTTTTTGCTATGGCAGCTTTTAGTTGATCCAGTTGATGACAGTATTTCGTAGAATTGATTGTTTCATCTTGAGGAAGGAGCTCGTGGAAAATTACGCCTTTCCAATCCCACCAAATGGACAAAAGAACTTTTTTGGGGTGTAGTAGAACTCTAGTACGATTGAAACCGATGACATAGATGGCTGACATATGAGCCTGCGTGTTTTCACAAGCAGAGACAGATAAGGCCATTCATAGCACAAAGAGAAAGAAACTTTTGGGACACCCTAATTCATGAAGCATCTAAGGTTGTATTGCAAATATCAAGAACTATCGAAAATACAGATTATTTTCTTCGTCAAGAATTTTGTTAAATAAAATGACTTCAAAATGTGACTCAAATATCACAAAGAATTTTTTTCAAAAAAAATTATCTATGTAAAATATTAGAAAATCCTAAATAAAACTCGTTTTTGTGAATGCAGTATTAATTTTATTCTAAAAATAGTATAATGGCTGAAATTTTGATTCCCTCATTCTATATTGAATCAACCTAGCTTCAAAGAAAAAGTATCTGATTATATATTATTTCATTCTGCTATGTATCTATACGATAGTCTAAATATTAACAAAATTCATTAATGATAGTCTTAAATAATATTTTAAAATTTTCAAATGATCTTATAAAATCTCTGCTAAAATAAAAATAATAAAAATAATGTTTAACATTGTTCACGAATATCCACAGAAGAAAGTGCACATTTTTCTGTAATCTTTATTTATACACATTAGTGCAATATTACTTGACTAACGTCCTAAACTGCAAACTGGGAAATCTCAGAAAAATTATGGGTGAGATTATTTGTGTTTTAACTACAATAGTGGAGTATTTTGTGCTACAAGCTATTGAATGTAAATTTCTGTAGTTAAAAATCGATATAACGCAATATAGTAAATACATTTACACAGTAGGGCCTTACTCAACTGACGTTTTTTCTAAGTTTGTTTAGGAAAAAAAGCAATGATTCTTATAGACTATACAATCAATAGAAAAATTTGTGACTGAGCGAAAAATATCAGAAATTATACCATGGCATAGTATTTTAAATATAATATTTAATTTAATTTAAATTACTATTAAACATTAATAATGATGTTTATAAATGCTATTTTAATTAATTTTTTAATTTTTATGATAAGGAATTTTCCAATTTCCTAATTTGTGAAAAATAATTATTTCACTTCAAATATTTGTAAAACTATATTTTTTTCTTAAGATTAAATTTTTTACCAATTAGTTAGTCATTCGATTATTCGTAAATATTTGGTGCCAGGATAATTTTAGAAATTTGAATAAGTAGCAGGGAGTTCGTCAAAACATATTTATACATTAAAATATATAGACTTTTATCTTACTAAAAATTTAAATTATCTAGGTACCAATTAAACTTTTCTTATTATTAACTATCTAGAGCTGTCATTATAAATCTATATTAATATGCGCAAAGAATATTCAAACAAAATAAATATTTTTAGATATTATCAAAAGCAAAAGTTATTCTTAATTTCCCTCTTATATTTTCAAAAAACGAAAATAAGTTTTTATATATTTTATTTTGTACTATTTATGTATTTTTGAATATTAATTTCAAAATAAATTTAACTTTATAAAAAAGTTCACCATTTTTCTTTGATTCTGTTGTGGATATAGTACTTGTTTCTTAACAGATTAACTGCAGTTTAAAATGTTTCACCATTTTTCCGTATCAGACTTACGGACAATCAACTTGCCATAAGTAAAAGATTATAAATAATATTAATTAAAACTTCTTCGTATTTTATTTAAATGGGATTTTTTCCATTTCATTTGAATTTTATCATTTAACATAATTCTTTTACCATATCTGGAAAACTCCTCAAGTAGCTGAACTCTACACAAGTTACAAAATATTCATCATAAAGATTCTTTTAGCTTCCATTTTCTGCTTATATCCGATCAAGGCTTTCTATTATATAATCATTACTTAAGTAATAACTGTAAGTATTTTTCTAACAGAGGTGATTAATTTTCATTAATCTACATTTCGTACTATTAAATATTTTCACTAAATTCAACACCATGCTGTTGAAAGTTCTCAATACACAACAATTCAAAACATTTTTTCATATTTATAACACCGTGTCTCAAAACTGATTCTCGGGACCGGTAACTCATTTACTGTTGAAACTTCTTTTTTTTCATTTCGTGCTGAGTGCTCATACATTTAATTCTTTAATATACATTCACAAGAAATTCAATTAATTTCTCAGATCAATGATACAGCATTCAAGAACTAAATTTACACTAAGCTTTTCTAGTCAAACACTACATTTATGAACAAAAACCACAATAGCAGAAGTATAAACCAGTAACACAGATTCTTATTTTCGTACATCAAAAGCAAATGAACATATTCTATAAAATGAAATGCTTTGAAAATACTCAGGAAAGAAATTGTAAACCATGATAATTATTAAATCAAATTATAATCATTCCGTCATTTCAATAACTTTTCTTATAACTCTAACAACAATCACATTTCAATGCGATGATATTTTTTTTGATAAACGGCAAATCAAAACTTTACTGTTCCCAATTATCTTCGAAATTATAGTAGGGAAGCACGTTCGCGGCCATTTCCTGTTTTAAGAAAAATATACCATGATTAAAAAACTTTTCGAAAGATGTTTAGTTTGCATAGATTACCAAATAAAATTTTTTTAAATTTAATTAGTAAAATTTTTCAAAATTTAAAAGAATAAATCACAAGAATAAAAGCAATTTTTAACGTTAAGCATCTAATATGCAAATTTGAACGTTAAGTATCTAATATTCAAATTTGAACGTTAAGCATTTAACTTTACACATGAAAATTTTCAAGGTGCAAAACATGAGTCACTTTTGATTCGAGTATGAAATAAATATTAATTTTGGAATGCAATTAAAATTTTTTTAATTAAAAATTATTTCAATTTTAATCATAGTTACAGTAAAATATTGCAAAGTAAACTGAATGTATGAAACATCAATATATTTTTGTAAATATGGATTAAAGGTATTTTAAAACTCCATAATAGCGACATTTGATAAGTCAATCATCAGTTGCAATAGGTTGGTTGAGATGAAATGTCATCGACAAAGAGAAGAAATTTTAAAATACTATTAGTAATAAAAGAAGAAATTTTAGCGTACTAATAGAGATACTATTTAGTTCCATCAATTCTAATGAACTTAATTTTATAAAACGCAATAAAAATAAAGTACTTTGACTTTAATAGTACAGACTTAATTTCAATTTTTTTTCAGTTTAAAAAAAGTAACAAAAAGGCTGTCTCTAAAACTGATAAAAATAACTGCTTGTTATATTTTAAGAAATTGGGTACCGACAAAACCTATTGAAAAACATTTAAAAAAATTAATGGATATGATATAAAACCTTTTTACAAGTGAGTATGCAAAATTTTTTATATTTAAAACTCCATCAACAATTTTAGTGAGGTAAAAAATTATTTTCAAAAATACATCGGAAAAGGAAGAGAGAATTTCTGTTAATATTTCTGAGGTAAGATCTTTAATTTTAAAATAAAACTCAGAGACAGAAAAAACTATTTTAAAGTCATTAAATTTATATCTTAAATGCAAATAAAATAACATATTGAGATTTAGACCTTTAAAATATATATACATTCATAATTTTTACCGTGTTTTCTTTGATATACAATGAACTCAAAAAAGAATTCTGTGTGAGAAGAAGGATATTTCAACTTTTAATGAAACTTGAATATATCTAAACCTCTGCCATAAATATTATCTCCCCATTAACAGAGAGAAAAGGAGAAATGTCAAATTAAAAGAAATGATAAATCTCTTTGTAAAAGTTTCTTTAATTGAAAGAATCTAAAGAAAGCTTTATTAAGGGATTTATAGTAGTTGTTAATTAAGATATAATTGTAAAATCTATATAAATAAAAATGAATGTTTGTCTGCATGTCTCTTACGCGCTGCCGTACTGCTCAGCCGATTCCGATAAAACTTCCACTACTAATTACTTGCAATTACGGGATGGTTATAGGCATAGTAAAATTATCTAATATGTAATCTATATAAATAAAAATGAATGTTTGTCTTTATATCCCTTATGCGCTGCCGTGCCGCTAAATTCAAGCTAGACATTAATATTTCGTTTTTGTTGTACATAAATGTTATGTAAATCTTTCTCTGAGGTAATAGTTTTATTAGAAAGTGTGCGAGAAAGTTTTTGGGGAATCAACCCTGTAGTTTTCTGTAAGCGCCGTCTGATACTTTGTGGTAGACGAGGATTTTTTTTTTTTAATTTTTCAATTAAAAAAAATTTATAATTTTGAAATTTTAACTAAACATTTAATAAAATTTTAGCATTTTTTGCAGTAACTTCTAAAAATATTATACAACAAATGATTTTGCACCATCTTAGTTTTCAAAAAATTGTCTTTTCAATTATATTAAAGATTATATGGTATAAATATATTTTCTATGTTTAATCAATTTTAATCGAACATATTTTAATCACATTTTTTAACATTAAACCTGAGAATTCGAAACGAGTATTAAACGAATTACGAGATACAATAAATAGTTTCTTTCCTTACCATTCTGAATGAACAACAAACTTTGCAATTCTAAAAGAATACACAAATCTAAAGATCCAAAATAAAAATGAATATTTATTTGTAGAATAGAATAAATACTATTTATGCTTCTCCTTTATATATCCTTCAATTTCAATTAATGTATTTATTGCCGACAAGAAAAGAAATATAATTTTTCCTATCATTCTTAATCAAGCAAGATAACTAGTTCAAATTCCAAGCGATATTTCGAAGATTATTTCTTCTGTGGCAGCACCGCTCCGGTTACCAGCTAGTTAAAAATAAAGGGTAGTGCAAAATTATATAAATCAGTGGTTTATATTGTTAAAATGATATTTTAATGCCTATGCTTAAAGAATAACTACCATCCTTTTTTCAGGTACTCCTATTAAGCAATAAAACTCCATAAAATAAAACAAGTCGACAAAATTCAACTTTCAATTCATGAAAAAAAAAAGATGAAGCAAGAAAACAGTATCAAGCCAGTATATCTAAATTATATTCCTGCCAAATCACTATATGTATCGTACAGGAACTTAGTGCTTTTGAATTATTAAAATGAACAAGGAAATATAGCAAATATTAATTGAATATGGACTATGGATTATAAATGAGGGATGGGAAAATTGCATACATTAATTTTAATTAATATTATTATCTTCAAAATTTATTTGTGGAATGATAATTAAAAACAAGAATATTTAAAATGCAAGCCTTTTAATGCAAAATCCCGATTTATAGTAAAAGAAAATCTTTTAAAAACCCTACGTAATTTACACAAAATACAAAAACTTTTTGAACCTTTGAGATCATACATATCAGAAAAAAGATATCAAGATTAATATTTTAGAAAAAATTTTATCGACTCGGTAAAAATAATAACTGGTAATAATAAAATTTACTCCCGAATATTCTGATTTAAATTCAATTTGACTACTACAATAATCACTTAATTATCCCTTTTTTAATAAAATTAAATGCTGAGGGAACTTTTCTAAAAAAGGCTTTACTACTACTAAAAGCCCAAAACTCGTTCTTATATCGTTATAGTTCTAAATTTCACTTCATTTTTATTAACACGTTACTTTTTATTTATTTATTATGTATATTCATGCTTATATCTATATTCTATTTATATATCCATTTTTCATATAATACTACATGCATATTATATAAATAAATATATTATTTCTATATACCTTAATTATCTGATTACAATATATTATCGAAGTATAGCTCCAATTATTCTTCTTTGCAAGCTGCATAAAATAGAAAATTTGGTTTTTAAATATAAAATAAGTCATTGTAAAACTAATCTAAAATTATCAAAATGTAACACTAAATATTTTTGTAAACAAAAAAATGACAATCAAGCGAGTACATAAGCTACATATGAGAAAAACCTAATTATTGGCAATTATCAATGAGAATTCACTACTAAAATATCTCTCTTTATTCAATTAAGTATATAATTTTATTACTGTAATATGTATATTATACATAACACATGAAATTTAGATTATTTTAAGATGACTAGACCACAAAAAAATCCAATTTATCTGAAAATTTTCGGTTAAAAAAAATTGATATCGAAAGTACAAAAAAGAAAAAAAAAGTCAAAAATACAATGATATTTTTTAATTATTTCACCTTGTTAATATTAAAAATATTTTCTTTGCATTTCTATAAAATAACTTGCAATAAATTAATACATAATATGAAATTTCAATGCATAAATAAATAATTATTAAAATTAAACTTTTATATTGCTGTTGCATTTTAACTCCAAAATTCAGAATAACAAGAAAAATTCAAATTTTTTTATTTCCGTTTTTCAAACCTACCTTCAAAATATCTTCAGGTGCATTCAATAAACTCCTGCCACTTCTGAAAAATTAAAATATAAAATTATCAATTATTATTAAAATAACTATCTTGCATAAAACTGCTTCTGTGTAGCAAAAAAGGAATTTTCAATTACTAAATTAATTTTTAGGAGCATTTTAGTGTTAAGTTATTTACAATTGGGAAGATATAAAGTATAAACTCATTAAGAGCTCGAATATATAAAGAATTTCCTACTTATACAATTTAGTTGTAAATTCTATTAAAAATCTTGAAAGAATCATAATATGGCTTCATGTTATTTGCATTCTCTTGAGACATCAAAGCATATCTTTTCGAAACTGCGAATAAAAATAAAATTTGAAATTTAATAGAACAAAAATAAATTTGAACGATTAATTATCTCAAAAACTACGTTTGTCATGAGGATAACAGAAAGTTAAGTTTACTTGCATGCAATTTAAAGCACTTAGGCACATGTGTTGAAATAAAGATATGAGATTTCATATCATTTCTCAAAATCAGACTAGCTTTCATATATACCTATTTGAAAATTTAGCCTCGTGGCTATAAAACTTTTTTACTGAATATTTAAATTTACTAACAATGAATAATTTTAAAATTAAAAGATGAAAATCATTCATCGAGAGTACAATCTATAAACAATTATAAAATCTATAAATATATCTAAAAAAAGTTTATATTGCCTTGGTCTTGCTTCATCTTCGTACATTCTTCTGAAGTTCTGCAAGCATTTTAATATTCTCTCTAAATCTACTGTTGACATGTCACTAAGTCCTCTTGGCATCTTATCATAAATAGGTAAAAAATTACCAACAGCTAGAAAAATACATAAGCAAACCAAGAAACTGGTTAGAGTTGTTGCAGTAACCCTCCGGAGCATGATGCACAGTTTGATCAACTTCAGCAAGTTAGCTGACCAAAAGACCTTTGGACAGTAAGCAACTTCGGACCTAGCAAGACCTCAATCTTCTCTTTATGACCAAGATACTGCGGAGTCGCTTTAGATGAAAGGGACCAAAAATAGGTCAAATCAATCATCATTCGTATTATTTTAATAAGCTTTATTGCGGGGGCGAATCAGGAGGCTTCTGATACCTCACTGCGCAGTTTTGTATTTACATTAACCGAATCGGTCAACCTAATGCTAAGCAAACTGCGCAGTGGGAGAAGACAGTTCTAGACTTTTTACCCTACATAATTTAGATATTTTTATTTCTCCATTAAGCGGTTTCCGGACCAATACACAAACAGACATGTCCATTTTCTTAACAGTAAATATGGCTATACACATAACGCGAAAGTACATCTACTCAATTTATACCATGTTAGCAAACATCACATTGTCATACATCACGTTTGAATTGCCTTCTTTATTGAAAACCAATACTTGGGCGGGGGAGTGAAAGGGAATGTATTATTTTCCTTTGTGGTTAAGCTCGCAGGATATCGATGGTTCAGTAACGCCATACCATGTAACATATTGCTACTTTACACGCAACCAACCACAATCATAAGAAAAAACAACATAGCAACTAAGAATGAAATGGCTAGAAATGAAGCAAAAAACTATACATTTCATAGAAATATGTTTGAAATGATCACTTAACAGTAATAATGCGAACTTTTACTTTTTTTCTTTACCTGTATTTATCAAATTATTTTATCTTGCATACTTTTATCCTATCTCTTAGCAAATTATAACTTATAATTATAATGTTACATCGCTATTATAAAGATTTTTAAAACACATTTGATGCAAATTTTGCATTTTATTTAACTTTAGGTCATTAAATTTAAGCACGCTTAAATTTTTGTACACAGAATAGTTCTCATTTAATAAAATTAATTTATCTACACAGAAAACTATTATAAGACATTTAACTTTTATTTCAAAAATTGAAATACACGTAAAATTCGAAATTTCACAATCACATAGTTGTTTCATAAAATTGGTTGTAAGAGATGACTGATATTTTTATTCTCAGAAGTTCTTTTGCAACATTTATTTATTAACTTTTATAATGTTATTTAAGCCAGAATAAAAATATGTGCATTAAGAAATAAAATTTATGTAAATTAAAATGTACATTAATGTTAAAAGATAAATTCGAATTATTTTCGAATGTATTTCGATTAATGAATTGACTTTTCTTTACAATTTCAGAGAAACGATATAATTTTACTCGGATTAATTAAATTCGATATTTTCCTTGAAATAACCAGAAAAATCTATTTTCGTATGAAATAGTATAATTATTTTGGCTCTCAACATGAAACTTATCTTATAAATGAAGTTCTCCTATTGTTGTTAAATTTCTTCAAAAAATTTAACTAAAATCTATGCGCATTATCAAGTGACTTGGCTTAAGCAATACTCATTAATAAAACAAAAAGTCAAACTACACTTAAATGGCATTACTTAAAAATTTATATATATCAAAATCTACATACCGTTGTTTATTTGTCTGTATACCATCTAGGTCATTGCCCTTCGATAAGCAGGAAAGCGTTGCAAATGTTCATGTCAAGAAATATCGATCTGTAAAAAATTTAAAGAAAGGTTGTATTCCATTGTTTTTCAGACGAATTTGCAAAAATAACTGAGTCAAATAAAGAAAAAAAATCATTGATAATATCGTTCTTTCTTGGGTGCAAAAATCTTATTTTGCATTTCATTATCGCAATACTGTGCGTGAGTCTTTCATACATTTCGCACTCGCTGGTAAATGGAAAGATTTTCCTTTTGTATTAAATCTTGTATAAGTCCATTTTTTGACCGTTTATATTTATTACTCACATGCAGCATTTCTCTTGCTAACGCCAAAGATATCCCGATTTCAGCCAAATGAACAATAATACAAAATCGCGATTGATATTCTGATGGCACACCAAATCTGAATGATGGAAGTAAAAGCTTGCGTGAGGAAAAGTTCCTCCTCTTTCTCATGACCACACCCATTATGGGCACTCTACGTGATGCCCATGTTAATCCCGTGAGTCAATTACGGCATTATAAAACAGCTCTTTTGTTAATTCTCATGTCAGTGATAAAATTCTTTTTTTGATCTATGTAGTGTTCAAATTCTTGTGAACTGTTTTATTTCTTTAAATAAAGAAAATTATTTGAATCTTAACTACCTTCAACGATCAACTACTCCATAAAAGTTTAGCATGTCAACCATCAATGACGAACTGTATCATACCACAGCAAAAATTTAAATTATACTTGCAAAAGTATTATTTTGATCATTTTAATCTATTTGCAGAGTGTCGAAATTTTTCGGTGAAATCGCTCTTGTTGCGGTTGAGAGCACTATCAAAATTTTATTTTGCAGTATCTCTCGAAACTTAAGTTGGTGGGCAGATAGCTACAATGATATATCTACTGATCATAAATTTTCATAAGTAATCAAAATTTTCAATATCAGTACCATTCTTATGGCTTAGGAACTCTAAAAATCCTTCCTCCATAGAGAATGTATAGGAAAGTAGTGTTTTTTAGAGTTCTTTCGAAATTTGAGGGATGAAGGAGACCATTAATAGCGTATTTAACGGCCATGAGCTCTGGTTAGGGCAGAAGGAAAAGTTTTCAGGTCTCAGAATATTATTTTAATTATGAAGTTTTACAGTTGCAAAAATTAATGTGTATAAATTGATTGAAACAATTTTTTAAATTATTCGTAATAGAATATCTCTAAAGTGAGTACAAATTAAAACAATAATACTCGCAATGAAATTAACGTCAAATAATGGAATGTCTGTTTGATTGCAGTACAAATAATAAGACCCGGATACTAAATATTACCTATTTAAAATTCCTACCAATTTAAAATTCAGCTGTTGCCATTGAAAAACTGGTTTATTTATTTTGATATTTCATCCGTAATGGCAGAAGAGTTTGCTCTTCCTATTTCAGTATAATAGCAATTTTTCAGCATTTGAAGAATATGTAATACAGACCAATATATAAAAAGATAAATATAGACACTCGCTATTGGAGAACTTCTCCTATTAAACTATTTATATTATTGAAAATTCACATTTCACTCTAACTAAAAATATTCGCTAATAACCGTTTATCAATGTGTCGGTTTTTTTTCCTATTGGCCTTGTGTTTATTACAGTTTTAAAATAATTACTGGGCTGATTTTAATTGTGAAATAATTTGAAATATAGTCAGATGAAGGAAATTATACGTGAGCAGGAATCTTTTTTTCTTAATTTCCATGCAACACCAATGGGGAAAAGTTTGATTCATATGCTTTAATTTGTACCAAACTCCCATACACGGCGAACCTCTAATGTGAACTAGTATCAAGCTTACAACCTCACGAAAAAAAGACTGCTGCCTGGTCACTGCTGCTCATGAACAACGATCTCTATTCCTTAAAATTTTCTCTTTATTATGTACTTTTATTTAAGCCCACTAGTTTCATGTTTGTACCTCTGGAATTTTGTTTTAGATTTTTTACTCGTATCCTTGTGGATTAGAGTTTTCAAATTTTGCATATTTAAGTATTGTTAATGCAAATACACAATGTTAATATTTTCAGAAGTTAATTATATACTAAAAGGGCAGTTTAATTTTACTTACTACCTATAAAACGAATTTATAAAAAAAATTGTTTCAAGAATCCACTATATATTAAAGAATAATAAATTAAAAATATATTTAAAAATAAAAATAGAGAACATTCTTATTTTTATTACACTAATAAAAATAGTTGTGTCAGACTGCACTTTAAAACAAATTAAATAAGTTTTTATTAAACATATTTTAATTGCACTCTGATACACTAATTTAAAAACACGTATCGCTTTAAAAACAAACATTTTAATGAAAATTGAGTTGAAAGATCTAAAAATCAATTTCATTAACTTATGATAAAATATTTCCACCGTCGGTTATCATTTGAATAGGCAGTTTAAGGAACGAAACAAATCCTAAAACAATAAATCCACAAAAATATTTTTAAAATAATTGCTTTTCTTAGTCTCTTGGATTTTTAATCGAACTTTTATAAGAGTTTTTTACATCAACATTACATATTGATTTTTGTTTCCTTTTACTTTCGTGTATAAAAAAAGAATGTAACTTAATTATCAAAAATTCAAAATTAAGATTTTGATGACTCTCTACGTCTCAGAGATATCTGAGACCCAAAAATACATTCTCGAAACTATGCCTGTCAATCGGAGAACATGATGAATAAATAAATGTTGAAATAGAGCAATGAAATTTGTTATGTAGCATTAAACCAAATTTTTTTTATATCAATCAAACTTTCATAAAAAAAAAATACATTAAAGTAATCTTTCTATTTGCAGGTGAACACGATAGCTCAAAAACATTTAGAACTATATAGATGATATAATGAAATGGAATAATTTTAAAATTTGAGATGTGTTTTTAATTTTAGACAAAATCTGTCAAAGGTAGATTATTCATTGGTCTGTACATTCTTTGTATATGAAGAAGATAATAACTCAAAAATGCATCGAGTTAGATAAATGGAATTTGGATGTGGTCTTGTAGATAAAACTGTAGTTCAGCATCATATTTTTGATCCAACCAATTTAAAGAAAATTATATGAAGCGCATACTCAATTTTCTTTATTTTATTCGGAAGTACAAAATGTAATATAATGTTTTAATACATGCAGAAATCCGGAAGTGACAATCGTGGACTGCCTTAACTCTTTAGGGTTTGTCGTCACCCTCCCTATACTACCACTGTTTTCTTCTTTCTTTCTGCCATTATATTCTCAGGTGATGCAGAAAAGTACAGAATGAGAACAGAAAAAAAAAGTTTCTCAATTGTCTAATTACATAAGAAACCAAGGGTAAACACTTCCACTTTCCTTATAAAGCCCCATCGTCGTTTTCTAATACAATGTCGTAAAACTTGATAATCTAATATGTTGTCACAATAGTACTATGGGATTGTTGTTCACTCCCCTTTTGACCAGAGTATGTATCAAAGCAAAACAATTAGAACCGACCTTTGTAATGGCAAATAGTAAATGTTTTTCATACTCTGGGAGAACGCTATTTCTCGTAATTGACCTAACTTCAAGAAACAAACCCGTAAAAAAAGTGCTCATTGAGCTTAAATACACGAAACTTTTCTAAATGGAAGTAAATATAACATCAGGCTTACCTAATTTCTTTTTTTTCCTCTCAATAATAAGGATTTTCTTTTCCATTTTTTTGGAGGGAGTGTTTTTTTCTTCTTTCTTTCTCTACCCTCTATATCTCCTAAGATGATGGATTCCATACCCTGGATAAATAGAGGATTATTCTATTTTTTTAGGATTTGATACTTAAAAAATTAATTCATAAATAGAAAATAATTAAAATGCGTTTTTATGTTATTTAAAAATATTTAGTTTGTTTTTTCTTTTTCTAATATAGAAGAACAAGTAAATGTATAAAAATCAGATTTGCGGGACTTCTTGCTGTTGGGGACTTTAAGCTCAGATGAAACCACTAAGTTTCCAATAATTTATAAATAGTAGAATAAAGGCTCTAATTCTTTTTTAAATTGTGCGCCATATAATTAAAAATCAGAAACTTAGGTATAAACATGAAGGTACTTTCCAGTTAAACACCGTAAATCAAGTTTTTATTGACAAAGAATAAATCATTTTAAATTTATATCATTCCATTATATTCTTTAATGAAATTTTTAAATTATAATAAAGTATGATTATACTATTTATTTTAGTAAATAGAGGTTAATAATGCATGATAGAATTCATTACTGATGAAGATTAGGAAACCATTTTACATTACCTCTTGCGTAAAAATCGTATCACCAAAAATTCGTTTTTCGCAATGTTCCATAAAGTAGTGCACGAACCGTATTGGGAATAAATCTTTTAGTGACTTGTCAACAACTGCCCGGAAGCAGTAACTGTCCGGAAGCTGCAATCTAGAAATAAAAATCTTTATTGCACACTAACATGAGAAACTATATTATTGTTTTGATAAACAAATGGTTTCTCATAAGATCATTAGAAAGCATTCAATTGAATGAATTAAATTTCATTTATTCGGAAAAACCTCTCCGAGCTATTCTTCGATTTCTAGATATATTATTCTCTTTATTAATAGACGAAGTCCCGTATCTAATATTATTATACAGCATTCAGAACGGGATGCTAATTAATCAAAACTAAACTTTAAAAAAGTTATATTATTATTGGTCACCCATTTGTATTTTTACAAATCTTCGGTACCTCATCGGATAACGTATTTTAGAAAAAAAAATCACAAATATATTTATTTTTGTATTCTAAAATGCAAGATTATTATTATATTCTACAAAATGCATTAAAAATACACAGGTTCTGAAAGTAAGCTATGAAACGCAACTTTTGATTTCTTTTCTTTATAATTTCATAGCAAATTTGATTAAAACATCCTCATAATTCATTTTTTATCAGTTTGATTGAACTGGATCAATAACTCCTGGCATGTTAAAGCTCAAGTGATTTCTACTTTTAGTGCTAATTTTCATACTACTTTTTATATTATTCAGCCTTGAAAAAGAAGCTTTCTCAGATGCGACAATAGTTTTTAAGGCAAATACAATTTTCAGGGTAGAAACAAAATTTAGACACAATTCAAATAAATTATTTTTAAATAAACATTGTAGTATTTGTATCATTTGATCTTGGAAAGAAAAACATGATTAATGATAAATTTTGATTTTATAAAAATCTTGTAAAAACTCATTTAAATCTTTCTAACAGGTCAGAATATCGCTTTCATTTTGTTTATAAAAACCATATAGGTTTATTGTTTGAAAAAGATTTGAATTTTTTTCTTTAAAAAATAATAGTACTTTGGATTAAAACTACAATTATTTAATTGGTAGTATTTACAAAAGTTATGAAACAAAAAAAGCAAAACTTTGTCTTGAATTGGTGTAAAATGTGCACACATTCCACAATAGTACTCATATGTAAAAATTTGAATTTATGCACTTTCAATTTTTTTAATGCATAACGCAGAAGCATTTTCCTTTTGTAAAATCGGTCAGCAGAACGGGGCCTTAGAAAATTCAGACACTTTCCCAGTCGTAACTCTCTATGTTCTAATAATAAATAGATATCTTTAAGAAACCTAATACAATGCTTCCATTATCTAAATAATATTTCTAAACTAGTAAAGCTAAAAATATAACAAGTAATATATAAAAAAAATTTCATTCGATTCCTATTTAAATCAATAAAGAATTTTTTTATTTTAGTTACTTTTTATTAAATAGTTATTAAAAAAATATTAAGTATAAAAAATTATTGATTTTCGCAAGAATTGAACTCGCATTCTTCACTTTCACAGGGAAAATACTGAAATCCTTGCATTTTACCGATTAAACTACTGCCAGTTAATTTCAATTTTCATTACAAAATGCTAAAACTCTAAAGAATTAAAAATTAATTAAATTTAATTAATGAATTAATATTTGAAAAAACTGTATTAACATCAAGTGTCATCTACTAAAAGTTTTTTTAAATGTTTTTGAACTTGAGTGGATGAACAAAAAGTATTTTATTAACGATTGAAAATTTGAACAAGATATATAAATAAATAAATATTCTAAGAGTGTGAACTAATAGTAGGAATTGAATAAAATATAGAAACTTTAAAGAAATCAGGTTGATAGTATTATAAATTATGAGAAAGAAAATCTGATGATGTGAGTTTCAACTATATAAATATTTCTTTTAACTTACAATTTACAGTAAAAATTTTGTCATGGTGGCATTTAGACGATTGAAACAAAAGATCTTAACTTCCCTAATTCCACAGAGAGCAATTAATGATTTGAAACCTTATATAAATAAATAAATATTCTAAGAGTGTGAACTAATAGTAGGAATCGAATAAAATATAGAAACTTTAAAGAAATTAGGTTGATAGTATTATAAATTATGAGAAAGAAAATCTGATGATGTGATCTTAAATGATGAAAAGATCTCAACTTCCCTAATTCCACAGAGAGCAATTAATGATTTGAAACCTTAATCAATTGTTTTGCTTGCTTTGAACAATAGTTATAGCATGTTCGAAAAAATAGTGTTAAATTTTAAGAAAATATAAAAACTTTTTTTAGGTCTCAATTTTTTTTCCCAAGTTTTTTTTATATGATGAGTTGTTTGTCAAATTGTGCATAGTATTCAATAAAATATTACTAAAGCGTTATATCAAATTCGGATGTGAATTCTACAAAAATTCAAAGAAATATGACTATTTTTGGCAAATAATTTTTATTTGCTCCTAAACGAAATAAAGCATATTTTTCCTTTCACAGTTTCAAAGTTAATTACATAGTGCAAAATTTTCAGTTCAAAAATCATAGAGGTTCGGAAAGATATCCATATTGCAGTAATATGAATAATATTTGCTATCTTATAAATAACCAAATGACGAGTTTTTTTCCCCCAATTTTGTAATCCTTAATGTGAATGTGATGTGATGTTTCTTGAACTTCAAGTGTTCTTGAATTTAAGTGTTGGGATATTTTTTTTTTATCTTATATTCATATTTATTCATTTCAAAAAACTGAAGGTCAAAAGTTGTGCATTGTCTTTTCATATAACTATATATTTTTTAAACAAATTTCCAGTATTCAATATAATTTATTTACATAGATTCCCACTTTTACGATCAGTTACAGATATTACGATGGATGATCATTTAAAAAATGAATAAAAAATGAAAATTAAAAAATGAATGAAATGAATGACAAAAAAATTAGACAACGCACAATTTCGCGAAAGAATTTTATGTTAGACAACTAATGCATGCTCTCACAGTATCACACATAACAAATAATCAATAAAAATGATTTCCCTTCACTTTCTTGTTTTCCATAAATCATATTTAGTTTCGTTGTAAAGCAAAGAAAAAGCGAGCAGATTTTTTATACTTTTTCCCGTGAACTGGTTTGGTTCAAAATCGATATAATTTACAATTTTGGCATCAAAATTTCGTACTTTATTCTCTGTGAATTTGAATTACCTACATTACATTCATATCGAGACTAACAAACAGACTATCTATTCATTGGAGTCTGAAATTAAACACAGATCTACAGTCTTAATTTGAAAATTGTTGCCTTAGTTATCACATTCTTCTCTGAGTGATGATATTTATATAGGTACATAAGGGCAAATCGAAAGACAGTTAACCCTTTGAAGTATTTAGTCTAAAATTTGACGCAGATCTAAAATTAAAACGATACAATCGTAATGTCGAATTTCATTCATTTAACTCGATACGTTTTTGAGTCATACTATTCATTACTCAGAAGAATATCCAAACAGACTGACTTACTGTAGATGAATTTCATCCAAAATTTGACAAAAAATTTCGATTTTGGAGACAAGACTGCTATTAAATTCTATCTCTCTATCTTGTTGCGTTTTTAAGTTATTGTGTTCACAGATAATAAAAATATTCATGTAAGCATTATGTACTTCCTCTAAGAAAAGTAAAAACAAAAAGTAATTGGCACTGAACAGATTATTCAATTCCTTGAAACGGAGTCTGAAATATCTCGTTGAGACAATTCATTTTTAAATTTGAAATTCAATAACTTTTAACGGACGTTTTTCAAACAATTTTAATTGCACTAAGCTGCCGCCTCGAACAAGCGCCGTATGTTTTTAAGTGGATATTCCTTGAGATCGCTTATGAAAAGGTCTAAATTCGTTCAATCCGAAATTCAAAGCTTCAAAACATGGTCAGATTTAATCGCAAAAAAGTGAAGTTTTTTTGCTTAAAATAATATTGTGTGAAGAATACTTAACTAAAAGCATACTTCATAAAATGTGAATAATGAGATTAGAGAACTGTGTAAAAATATGGACCATAATTTTTTGTTTACATAACAACTCAACAACAAATTTCTTTATATCATTTAAAGCATTTTTCCAACTATAAGTAGATATCTATCCCTAACATTTTAAAAATTAGCTATTGGGTTAAGTTATTATATATAAGTTTAAGCGCATAAAATATTACAAAAATTGCATAAAACATCAATATTGTTCTGAGCACATACTTAAAGATTCATATGGAAAGAACCTGAAGACGTATCATTTGAGAATCGTTGAATTTTCTTAAAACTAATAGATTACGGATTTACTTTCAATTGTAAAATAATTATTTATATCATAAATTTTCATTGAAATATTCTAAAAAATGGAATGAACTAATTAGCTTTTAGGCATTTTATTTCATATCCAGATCTAGAGATGAAGCAGAATACATAAAAGCTGGTAAAGCTCAATAAATAGGTCATTTGATTTATCAACAAAATAAATTTATCAAACATCGTAGATATACGTAAATCAAATAATATCAAACATTAATATCATTCATGATATGTTTATTAAGATTTGAAAACGAAATTAAGTGATAAAACCAACATGCATTTTACTGTAATGGCTGTAAAAATGCAATATGCTGCCCAATTAAAGTCAGTGAACTAAAAAAAAAAAAACTCAGCAAGAATTTTATTTACTTCATCATCTAAATAAAAAAGTAAAATAATTCATATGCCTGACTCTGAAATTTAACCACAGATTCAAATATTTCTATTCGTTTTAATCTTATTATGAGAAAATCCCCAAATAAAGCCTTTTTATGTGCCTTTTCTAAAATTTATTATGTATCAGTTTTTAAAGAACGAATATTACAAATTTTCCGAAGAAGATTTTAGATTTAGCATATATTTAGCATCAAAATTACTTTGACATCAGTATTTCATGAAATTAATTCCAAAAAAAGAAAGAAAAGCAAGTTCAGATTTCATTTTAATTTATGTGCAGTGAAGTTTCCATTGGTTTTCTGACATCGAAATCGGTATTCGATGCTAGTTTTAAATAAAATCGCGTTTGGAAGATTAGATTTTAAGTTAAAAATTCTTCCAGAACTTCAAAAAAACTATATTCAGGCATGAACTTTATCATTATTTGAAATCTCAAAATTTAATTTTGTATAGGATATAATACGAACTCCTATCAATTTTGTTTTCTTAGATACATGGCGTAATGCATTCTCTAATGGCGTAAACTTTGAAAAAAATATGAATAAAAATTATGATTTTATACCTGTAGCTCCAGCAATATAATTTACCTGCGACAAAAGCTTTATCCTTGGAAGAAAGAGCTTGATTCTTAATCCAACTTCGGACTCATTTAATGGTTCATCATCTTTAAGCTATCCAGGTAAGAGTTCTTTCCAATAGAAATGAAGAATAATAGTACATCCTTCGCTAATATTTCTTTTGTATTTACTAACTATTGTAACAGAGAAATGGATTTGTTTTCTAACATTTATGTGCACATATTCTTGGAAAAGAATTGTTTAATATGTCAAAATCTCTTTAGCAAATGCTTAGTAAAAAAATTAAACTTTTATGTAACACAAAATTGTAATAATCCATATTGCTTGATTCTTTAAAGTTAAACACTAATAAAATATCAGTTGAAAATTTACTATCGCTTGGTTGTTAAAAGCGAGGTCTTCAACGAGGGTGTCCCCTACTGGTTAACCGATCGACTGGCTTTATTTTGTCTGACTATTTAGTAGGTATCATGGTAACGATAGGGTTGCTGGAAAACTACAAATTTATTTTTCGTGACATTTCTACCTCTTGATTCTATTCTCGCCTTTTGGCGTGAGCTTTTAAATTTATACAAAAAAAAACACGCAGCCTGTTTAATTTGTTTCTTGGTTTGTTTTTTTATGAATTAGTGTAATTATTTGATAAAATTACAAGACTGTGGTTATTCCTATAGCTCAATATCTCATTCTCAAAATTTATAATAGTAAATTTTTATTACAGTAAAAAATTAAGCACAATAATTAATTCATAAAACGTCCATTTTTGTAAAAAATGAAATATAATAATTTTTTTTTAAATTAGAAATGCCAAAAAATAGTGGAAGCGAATAAAATTTAGCTTTAATGGAAAACCATAAGAACAAATTCCAGAGCAATAATAATTATTTTTCTATTAAATAAAATAATATTACGGAAACAGAATTATTTTACATAGCTATTCAGTTACACAGATACAAAAATATCTCAAAAATTTATATTTCTTTGAAAAAAGATCTTCATTATCAATTATGATTATCAAACACTAACTAAAATGGCATACAACATGAATTAATTTATGAGTTTTGCTCAAAGAGGTCAATTTTTTTAAATTAAAGGCTGTTTAAATAAATAGATTGGAGATTTATCCTTGATTCACAATGACTGGACGCAAAGTTCAGATAGAAACAAAACGAATCTACTTTATCAAATAATGGAGGCTTCATTCTAGATTGGTTATAGAATTTGCACCTCGAAAGTCAGAAAATAATCCTTATTTTTCTTTTTCTTGAATAAATAACGCTTATTAAAATCTAGATCAATATTATCAAACTCCAAAGCCAGAACGAAGCAAATAAACAAGATTTAAGTTTATATGTCACAAAATATACATTTTATAAAGGAATACCAGTTTATTTCGAAAACACAGCGTAAAAAAGAACTAAGAGAATGTTAATATATCCCTTCTAACATTTGGCATCTGTTCTCTAAAATTATCTTTCTTATTTCGAAGGATATCTCATTCGTAGTAAGTAATATCAGAACCAATCCTAGGTTTAATTTAGTTCAGTTTTATTTAAGACCCAGGGTGAAATAACTAGAAGGCTATTTAGGGACGCACCTTGGAAACGGGAGCCACGAAGAAGATAACAACCCCTGAGCTCGCACGCTAGATTCGAAACTCCACAACATACTCACGTTCGGACATTTGACTCACAACACTAGATTTAACGTGACACGAATCCACATAATCAATTAATTGAATCGGATTCCGAACCTGGGATCTTATCACTTAGATGCAGAAACTTCATCACTAAGACGCTGCCGCAGCACCTAGGTCTTAGATGAATATCAGTAATTCTGAATCTGACAGAAGACCTATTTCCTTTCATAAATGTAAATATTTTATCACAGAAGAAAGTACTTTCAAGCATGGAAAAATGTTTATATTAAAAATGCTTAGTTAATTTTTTTTAAAAAATTCAAACTTACAATTTTAAAAATATTTGTAAAATTAAGGCATCTCGACTTCACGGAATTTTGCCATCAAATCTAAACAACATTGAATCTGATTTACTTCCATTTCATATTCGTATATTATTTGTGTATTTGTGAAGAGCCGAAGGTGAAATTACTATCAGTTCTAGAAATATTCCCTATTATTGGCTGGAGGAGTGGTGCGTCAATACACTGACGATAATACTGTTATATAATTAATAATGAAATTAAAGAAGCAAGCTGTAAAATTACAACTATAAACTTTATTATGTACTACTATGTTTTTCTGGGTCATCAAGATCTTCATTGAGGACTAATAGTGACCCTCAGTTCATGAGTTTCACATCCTTGATTAAGGACGTAACTATCACTGGAACTCCAAGAAAAAAGAGATGTCCAAATGAAGAGACCACCGGAGAGCACCTCGTAATTGAGGATGAGATGCTTCCAGGTCGGTGGTTGGATCTCGCCAACCCTGTGGATACACTGAAGGTGGGGGATCTGGCTCCTCCCATCGATGATGGGATGTACTTCCTACGGAGAGGGTTGCACCGTGGCCGGTGTACTCAAGCACAGTTCCCACCAGAGGGGCTTTAGTGCTGATCCGGTCATTCAGTATTTATTTCCGAGTGTCTTCGGGAGTCTTAAGTCAGTAATATGGCTTACCCGAGTGAAGGCATACAAGTGGTTAAGGTACGTGAAACAATAAACAATCTATTATCATCCGCTGTGCTAGCACCATCAAATTTCTTGCTCAGATTCTGACTTTGATCTAGCCAACAACAGTTTTAACTTTCAGCCATTTTTTATTTATTTATTATGTAGCATTTCTGTCTTCTTCTTTTTCCCTCTTTGATAGAACTGTTTTTAAAAAATGATCTGAAGTGATTGTAATTAAATAAGAATGCGCCTCGATAAGATGAATTACGTAAAGCATAAACTTCAATGAAATAAACTGATAGATTATTTTTGATTCTAAATTTAATATATATTTAATAATACACATTTTTATAACATAAATGCCTTCATCGTTGAAAAAATTCCATTAAGGAAATATTAATCTAGAAATGTGATTTTCGATGGAGAAAATACTTTTTTAAATACATGCGTATCTTTTTCCTGACACAGAGGATTCTATGAACTAGAGGAAAAAACATATTATAGTTAAATAAAATTAATAAGTAACTTAAATGAGGTAATAATGTTCCTGGATTTCAAAGAACTTCATTAAACAACAAACTATATCCTGTTTACATAAAAAAAAACACTTGATGAAAAGATTTGCTGGTTTGATAATTGTTTCTGATTAAGAACTCATATTGAATCTATGAAATTTTTAGATATAGAGCTTTTATTTTGGAACGCAGTTACGGTCGCAGGTTATGGAATCGGTGATTATTAACAGTAAGCAATGTTTCAAACAATACTTTCACAGTCAATAACAATATGTTTTCTTAACTTCCATGGTTCTAAATTTTTCTTTTGAAAAATAAATATCAATTACCTTATTTTATAGCTTAAAATTCTTTTGTCACAAATTTTATATGCTTTAACTTCTTGGTTAAACAAGCATAATAGTTTTCAATAAATTACATTTTATCCATAAATACACAAAAAAAAATCTGATTTAATAAATGTATTTCCAGGTAAGTATCACTCCTTCCTTCATATTTTGTAAATTTTTGCGAATTTAGAGATACTTAACAGGATGCGGACACCAAAACTTCACTAAGTTCAGCCAATTAAGGAGGGTGTGGTTGGATTTAATGACCAAAAACAAAGTGAATGGGTTTCCCCCCCTACACTCTCAGTTTCCTTTACAAAAAAATAGATGTTACATTGTTTAGTATTTAATATTGTTATATTTTTGAAAGAGAAGAAAAGAAAAGTATAACTACATACAATATTCCGTGTTTCCTAAATTACTTTTGTTTTCCACGAACTCTAATAATCGAAATAATTATGTGGGAAAGTTAATTAAAATAAATATGGTTTGTGTAATTTGAATATAAAAACAATGAAATACTTAATTGACTATTAAGTAATTGAAATTAATTGATAAACGATATCGACCCTTGAATTTATTTTTTAAACTGGCTTCTTTTATTTATTCAAAGCGAGTACTATTTAATAAGTAGTTTGCTCTACTGTTACATTTATCTTTATTCATTCATTTTTTCTGGTAAGATTTCACTTATTTATTCTATATTCATTCTTTCAAAATTGACCATAAAATCTCGAATTACAAAATTCCATTGTAAAAATTGATTAAGCAACACGCGTCTGCAAAAATAAGCCAAGATATTTATTTCCCAATCAAAATGAAAATAAAATCTAATTTTACGACTTCGATATTCTGTTCCTTGCTTTGGCCTGTGCCAAAATTTAATTAATATTTGCGTTTGATATATTCTTAAATTAAATTTTAATTAATTATTCGAATAAATGCGCGAAACCATAAAAACCACATGAATTTTCCAAAATATTGTTATAAATATGTTGAGGGTAAAATCAGAATTTTATTTAGAATAAATATTTATTTTACCATGTTTAATTTTAAGGCATTATAAATGCGCTTCGTTATATTTTAAAAGTGACTAGTAAGTTGATTTTCAAGATTAATTAAATGGCATATATTTTTTATCTCATTTGTACACCATGAAAAAAAAAGAAAATGAAAATCGTGTTGTATCACAACTTTGTTGGCATGGAACAATTTAATTTAATTTAATTTCTATTATATGATAAAACGCTAGACTAAAATATTACATTAAATTTTTATAATTAAAAAAGTTAAAGAAAATATAGAGTCTTTTTCGTTTTCTTGTCACCACTCAATCGTTTTAAATAAATAATATTTACTGTAATTCTGAAACTTTCTTAATTAAAATTCTATTTTCAAAAGAGAAAAAAATAATGTAAGCAAAGTTTTATGACTCAGATTCATAAATTCTCATTCTATTTCTACTCCCATGACGTATTAAAAAGCTGATTCCTCGTTTCTCTTGTCCGAAAAATTAACAATAAACGTAGGGTAGTTTTTTAATACGTACTTTTATTTGTGTATTGAACTAAAGCAATTTCTAATTTTAATTTTTTCCACTTTTTAACCTTGAATTCAATAGTTGAAAATCCTCACCTGATGTTATTACCGATAATGAATCAAGATTAAATTAAATTAATGATTAAAAGAATTTGTGTTTAGAAATTTTTAAAACACGGAAGTATCACTGAGAAAACCCAATAAAGAAATTTTCAAAACTAGTACGAGAAACGAAGAAAACCTAATTTAAATTTTTCCTTTTATCTCCTGAATATATTTATTATCCGGATCGTAAAAGAAATCAGTTTTTATGAATGAGGAATGTATTATTGCAAAATTGATATCTCATTGTGTCATACAGCAAATATATTTAGTAAACTCACTTGTAACAAGTCTCCATGAATGTACGAATACTTGACGCTATTTACAAAAAATACTGATATTATTACAATAATACTTATATGCACAAAATTAAGATATAAATTTAAACTTAATGGCATCACATCAAAAAATATTAATCAAACTAATTTTTAAAAATAAAATATTATGGTAAATATAAAACAACTACTAATATGTTTTCTCCACAATTAATATAATACAAAATGCCCATTTCTCAAAATTAAACTGGAACTGCAGAGACAATATTTTTTATCAAATAGTAAAATTTCCTTATTCATTTCAATGAAGGAACGTCAGAAAAAAGTGGAATTCTGTGATTTTTAACAAAATGCCAACTCCTGTAACCATGGCACGGCCTACGCATATATATGTGTACTTCCAGTCGCATAGGGAAAAAAAACGGCATTGATGCAAGTTACGTTTAAATTAATTTCGAAAAACTGATTAAGAATAAGAGAAAAAGAATGAAATTTACGTCATTATAAAGTTACTTTTGTAAATTTTAAGACGGTGAAAAAATAATTTTTGCGCAATGATATGCTCCAAAATTTTAGTGGAAAAACGTAATTTACTATACCTCTCCCACACACACACAGGTACACTTTCACCTCCTTCATATTTACATGTTTTCACTAGTAAAAGTAAACCCTTTCAGATGCTAAGAAACAATACGCCAAATTCCATTAGTATGCCTATGGGAATGTAGAAGTATAATTTTCAAATAAACAAAGGGGCATTCATTTCTTTATAAAGAGATTATGATAATACAATTTGTCATCTATGAATGATCAAGTTCCTATCGGTTTAGTTATCTTTGCTTATGCGTTGTAATATTTATAAACATCGAGCGTTTCTATTATAATTTATATTTAATAATATTGTGTACAGACCTGGATACCACACAAACATGCATCGTAATAAATAAACAAAAACATATACATGCGCACGAAGTTTCTAAAAAATAATAATAATAACCAGGGGGGGGGGGGGGCTGGTTCTTCTCGAAACTTTCTCGTCTGTTTCCTAATAAAGATGGCTTCTCCTTTTCTCCAGTATAAAAATTGTGGACACTGAACAATTCCGAGTGTTGAGATTTTTATTTGTAACGTCCCCCATGCGAAGCATTTTGTACATCGTAGTAGAGTGAAAAAAAAAGTATACATTTTAAATGTCTCTTTAGTGACCGATTTAAACCAAAATTTGAACAATAACATTTATTAACAAGAACCCGATCCGAATTGCATTTGTTTATGCCAATGTGTTTTGAGTTAAAGCTTTCACATGCATGCAGATATATAGTCTGACAGACGATCGACCGATTGACAGATTTAGTCCCAAATATGACACGGATCTACATTTTAGATACTGAACCTGGGTGCCAAATTTTATCTATCTAGCTCTATGTGTTTTCTAATTATTACTTGCTCTCAAAGACGGACAAGCACTCATTTTTACTAAGAGTAGGTCTCGTTCAAAATTTGATAGAAATCTAAAAATTTCATGTAAAGACCACATACCAAATTTGATCTCTCTCACTCAATGGATTTTCGAGTTATCATGTTCACAAACAGACAGAACGACCGAAAATTTCGACTTCAAATTTTTTGGCGTTATAATATTTCCTTTTCTTTGCATTTGAATCGGCATTTACTTTGAACTTAACTATTATTATTAAAGAAATGGTTTTAGCAAAGAAATTCTTGCTGAGGATGGAATATCAGCAGGATTTTCCCTGAAAGAAGAACACAAATATGAATTTCCCCTGAATATCCTCCAGTATAACAACTTAAGCCCAAATATAAAAGCTATGTCAGACTTCTATCTCAAATATTCCCTAAGTGCTCTGGGTAACTTTGATCAATAGAAAATAACCATACTTCCCCTTTCTTAAGAGCCTTTGACTCCTGAGGTAGCAGGATATGCTGGAAAAAGCAAAATTGTATCCATTCATAGTATATCATATTGCATAGTATCTCACAACGCATTCCTATCAAAAGTGGGATTTAAATCAAAATATAAAATTTTTGTTTCCTCTTAATTTTTTTTTCTGCTCCATTACCTAAATTCACATTCATATCTTCAAGTTTAGTTGGAAGTGTATAAAATGAGTTGCTTAAATTGCATATTTTTTTAGTTGCAAGAATTAAATTTATAAAAAGTAGTAAAATTTTGCCGACTGTGAAAGTAAAACAACAACGTTTTCAAACATAACCCAAGATTTATCTATTGCAAAATAAATTTCAGGTGCCATTTTTAAATTAATAGAACCATAAAAAGCACTAAATAAAGAAATGTATGCAACAACATAAAAGCTGATCTTCCAGCCAATTATCTTTTTTCTTTTAATTAAAGATAACACAGGCCTGCATTTTTAGGGACATGTCATGTTTTTTAACTTTTGATTATTGATTCCTATGTGTTTTTTCACGCTGAATCTGAATATGACATAAGTATTTTCCATCATGTCAGGATCTTTTGCAGAACGCAATTTTACGAAATTTGTAATATGTTGCAAAACATAGAAAATATGAAATATATTGACAGATTTAAAACGGTTTTTTATTATAAAATTATTTTATTTAATTAAATTTGTGGCTTATACTTTACAATATCATAGCCAAGCACATCAAGAGTCCATTGGGGGGGGATTTAATGAAAACTGCACAAAATTAGCATAAATTTCCTTCGACTTATATCTGACAAAAGAGGGTTCAGAATTGCCTGGTTCAAGACTTAGAGAGAAGAATTTGCTCGAAGCTGGCTCTACGTTTTCCTGGTTCAGGCACAGAGAGAAAGAATTTCTTCCATGCTTTTCGGAATACGGAGCTTAGTGTTCTGCAATGATGTGAGTGGTCTTTTTAATACATTTAAAATTCCATATGAAAGCACCAATTGGAGACTATTCATAGATTCGTCCAAAAGAAGCCTTAAAGGTATGCTTCTTCACAACGGAAATGAGTATGCGTCAATTCCCATAGGACGTTCTGTACACTTAAAAGAATGTTATGAAAATTTAAAATTGGTAATCGAAAAATTAAGTACTACGACCATGAGTGGACATTTTTGGGGGATCTTAAAGTTATTTCGATAATCTTAGGACAGCAAGACGGATACACAAAGTTTCCTGGTTTTTTATGTGATTGGGATAGCAGAGACAGGCAAAATCATTGGAAGCAGAAAGACTGGCTAAAACGAGATTCATTAGAACCTGGAAAAAAATGTACGCCAGAAAACTCTCATAGATATGAATAAAGTTCTCCTTCTACGTCTACATATCAAATTAGGATTGATGAAGCAATTTGTGAAAGCTTTATCAAAAGAAAGCATATATTTCAAATGCATCTGCAACAAATTTCCAGACTTATCAACAGCAAAACTAAAAGAGGGAGTCTTTGTGGGTCCAGATATTAGAAAACTTTTCAAAGATGGTAATAATTCCTGAGAAAGAAATGGAAGTTGTTGAAAAAGAAGATCTGCTGAACCTGATCTGCTTTTAAAGATGTAGCAATGAAATTTCTGGGCAACAAGAAAGATCCGAATTTCAAATCGATCGATGAAACCATGCTGCTGAAGTATCAAAATTTAGGCTGTTCCATGAGTTTGAAGGTTCATTTTCTAAATTCACATTTGGATTACATTCCTGAGAGTTTGGGTGCTGTTGAAGAAGAGATGGGTGCGAGATTCCATCAGGATATCAAAAAATGGAAAATCGTTATCAAGGAAGATGGAATAAATCAATGATGGCAGACTATTGCTAGAAGCTGCACCGCGATGAACCTACAAGAGTACCTGGACGGAAAAGCCGCCAACACAGCATGACTGGTCAAAAGAGATAACGACACAAATGAAAGGGGACTTTTTTTACATACACCATCATTAGGATTGGTTAAAATAAAATTAAAAGCTTACATAAAATTAAGTATATCAATATAAAATTTCATGTGCCAAAATTAATTTGTAGCATTTAGACTAATTTTGTGGTAGTTTTCATTAAATTTTTGCCCCCCCAACGGACTCTTGATGTGCTTGGCTATGATACTGTAAAGTATAAGCCCTAAATTTAATTAAATTAAATGAATTTTATAATTAAAAAACCGTTTTAAATCTGTCGATATGTTTAATATTTTTGATGTTTTGCAACATATTACAAATTTCGGAAATCGCGTTTTGCAAAAAATCCTGACGTGATGGGAAAAAACTAATGTCATATTCAGATTCAGCGTGAAAAAATACACAGGAATCAATAATCAAAAGCTTAAAACATGACCTATGCAGGTATGTGTAATTAATCACGATATGTGATCAAAGCGTGAAGAATAACTTTCTAAACTTATAAATAGATGGCAGCTCAAGTCAAAGGTGATAAATATCTTATTTTTTCCTGGAGGTAGGTTTAAGTGTGTTGTACGTTCAGAAAAAATCGTTTTTTTTTTTTTTTTTTTTTTTTTTTTTTTTAATAAAGAAAAATGCTCTAGAATAGTTATATTTTTATTTTTGCATAAAAGAATATTGAAAAAAATAACATTTATGACACCAAAGTATAAGTTAAATAGCAAGTTTTTTAGAAATTGAAAAAAGAGTATTTGGGAGGAGGGGACTAAAAAGCGATATGAAGCAAAAATCTTTTAGTTTGTCGGATGAATTGTCTAAAATTTTACAGATAACATAAGAAATAAATATATTACCTTTTTAATGAACTAAAAAATACAAGCTGTAATTCTATCCAGTCTCAAAATATTGGGATTCTACTAATAAGTAATGCGTATTTTAATTTTTTTTCTCTCATTGTGAAGCATTAAAACGACTATAGAATATTTCTAAATGAATCAGTTACTTATTTTCTAGCTATGGAATTGCAATACGACAATTTATAAGAAATACAAAATTTAAATTTTGTATATTTTATAAATTGTCGTATCAAATCTGAATAAAGATATCCATTTAATTTTAATTTATGGGGTTTTCAGTAAGAAAATTCTACCAAATGTAAAAATTTGAGAAAATAGTTTATAATAAAGGAAAATAATATTAAAATGTATATAAATGCAAACATAAAAATCAGCGTAACTTTCCTAAAAATGGACTTGGAAACAAAGTTCAAACAGAAATAAAAGAAACTTGTTTATAAAGAAACTTGTTCAAATATAAAAAATAAGGAATAAAAAATTCATATTTTAGAAAGAAAAGAAACAGGGGTATGAAAATATAGTCAGGAGACAAGGGGGCCTGCATTGATAATGCTATCATTTCATAGTTACTTTTAAATTTAGCTTAAGGATTTTTTTTTAAAAAAAAGGCAGAAAACTTTCTTGAACAAATTTTTATCTTCCTCTCTCGCACGCTTACACATCCATCCTGTGTTTATCCTTTAATTTTGCCAATTATTTTAAATATATAGTCATCTTTCCAAAAACGAAATGAAGTATTTTCTTAAGTATATGTAAAAGGAAAAAGTATCCAATTCAATTGATATATATATAAACATACAGGTTGTCTCAAAACCCTTGACCGTGGCTTTTATTCCGTAAATATTGATCACAGATATATACTGTGAATTACAAAGTTGCGTATAAAGGTGCAAAATGCTAGGAAATCTATTAAAATTTTCTGGGGATTAAACATTAAAAATACAAAATTTGAACTTTTATAAGGATCCCGTATAAAAAAAATTTCCCTATAAGAAAAATGTCCCCTATCCTCTAATAATTGGGGATTATTTTGTACGAGATTCGTATAAAAATTTAAATTTTGTATTTTTTAAAGTATTTATGTATTTTAATTCTAATGAGAATTTTAATCGATTTCATAAAATGCCTTCATATCTTTTTTAAGCAACTTTGTAATTTATAGTATTGCCTATGATCACTATTTAACCGAATAAATGAACAACATATAACTAATCTTGCGTTATGGCAGGCACAATTTGGCTGATGGCATCTTTCAGTGTTGCTAGTGATGTCAGTTGGTCGCGGTAGACTTTCAACTTCAAGAATCCTCTCCAAAAGTCACTGAGTGTCAGATCTGGAGATCTTGGAGGCCATGCGTGATTAAAGCATCGATTGATAATGCGATCCTCCAAAACTGTTGAGCGTAGCAGGCGTTGTACAGACAGAGCAATATGCAATCACCTTATGAGCTCCATCTTGCATAAAGGTGACTGTTTGGAATGCCTGTGGCGCTTGTTGAATAATGTTGTTCTGTAACAGTGCTGCATATCGCTGACCAGTGGCAGAAACCGTTTTGAAACCCATCTGTGTGACTTCTTCGAAAAAATAGACCACTTATGAAACCATCAGTGAAGCCACTTCAGACTGTCACTTTAGCCTGTTGCAAGGGTTCCACAACAAATGCATGTGGGTTTTCTGTGCTCACTCTCGACAATTGTGGGTGTTAACAGCGCCAGAGAATGAGAGAATGCGCTTCATCTGTCCAAAGCACAATGTAAAACCAGTTGTTTGGCTCTTCCATTTTGGCTCTTCCATGGAAAACCAAATTCGCAAAATCTTGGCTATAGTCGAAGTCAGGAGCCTCAGTTCTTGGTTTTATTCTTGGTATTATCTTGGTGTTCTTGTAGAGATACCATTTCAGAGTTATTCGCAGTTCTCTGCAAACCCTTCTGTACGACACTCCTGTCGGCCTCGAAACTTCTCGAACACTGCACTCCCCATTTGCAGAAACTGGCAATATGGATTACACCGTCTACTCTACTGACGTTGCAACAGCAGCGGCTGCTGAGGCACGTCCACTTCTTGGATGTGAAGCCAAAGAATCTGTAGCTTCAAATTTTTTTTACCATTTTGTTCAATGTAGAAGTCGTTATTGGTCCTTTGCTATCTTGCTACCCTTCATGTAGCGATATGCTCGCAATGCCACAGTGACACCTTCCGAATTCTTATAGTACAGTTTAACTAAAAGGGCTTCCTCAACTAGGGACAGCACTTCGATGTATATAAGCTTCGACTACTATTACCTGCTGCAGTTGCTCCTTTTAATATCATTTGTTGCTTTGCATGATTCTACATCAGAAATCCGACTGCGCCATCTGTTGGTCGCCAATAGAACTATTTGTGTTTCATTGCCACACAAAACCCGGCTTCTTTTCCATCCGTTTAATGCAAACCGCATCTTTTTATCTTTATTTGTTTTCGAATTATTTATTTTAAAATTCATCCTGACTTTTGGTCATGCGGTATATAAAGACTGTACACTTGAGCTTTTTCAAATTAATATCAAATGTCTAAATTTTAGAATATAATTCAAGTAGCATTTCTACTTAATCAACTTTTGCAGGATTCATGCAACGTCGTTTCATAATTAAAGAATGTTTGGCTTTATTATTAAATGATATTTAGATTAGTTTTGTAATTTTTATTATTGCCTTCAATATTTTCAATTCTGCTTGTTTTTCGTTTGAGATTATGAAATCCACTTTCTAGTAGGTGATTTGCAATTTGATATTTGTTCATTCGGCTTCTCAAAATTGTTCTATTTCTCTGGGACAACTGCTTATACAGAGATTAAATTAAAATCAATAAAAAAAATGGTTTTGGAAAATGAGGAGAAGAAAAGGATAGTTCCCAAGATTTGTCCCGTTTAAGAAACTCTGAACGGCTTAATCTGACCAGGCACAGACAATTAAAGGAAATGTAGCTTTAGTTTATTGAAGATGAAAATTTTTATATGGCATGCTCAGTATATTGATAATTAGGATTTTAAAAAATCATGAATTTGGAAGGAATCTGTACATTTGAATGAAGTTTGTAACAAAACAATTCTCACAAATGCGTGTGTGTGTGTTTTTTGATAATGAAAAAAATTATTTAGATTTCTGTCAATAGATAGCACTAATAGTAAAAAGACATGAAATATGCATATTGGAGGCTCCATGGGTGTACAAGGCCTAATGCAGACTGTTCATGTTACTTGCACTCATATAGGGTTTTCATTGTGGGTGAGAATAATACTCCATAGGAGAAATTGTTTTAATCCGATTAGGAATTGCTGGTGGATACCTAACGCAGGTTTCGAACACAGGATTGAAGAAAAATTCAAAACTAACCCTTCCTGCCGGACTATCACCTTTTATATAACGCTTCAAAGAAAGGGAAATTTTCTACAATCATTCATACAGTTGCTCGCCATATTTAATAGTCTTCTGCTGTGGCTTCGCAAATGAATACTTTAAGGGAACAGTCAGCGAATACAGTAAGCAGAGCAAGAAAACTGGTACGAAAGTCTGATACTCAGAAAACATTAGTATGCTATATAAACATTAGTATGGATGAATTAAAGTTGTACCTGTACAAGTAGCAGTTAGAACACAAGTTCAAACCAGATCACTCAGTTAAGAGAGAATTCGAAGTCAAAACAAATAAATTATCTGAAAAAATACACCTCAGAAACATTTTGTTATTTTGAACAAATAACAGAGTTGAAAATTAAAGAAATTTCAACAAAGAGATTTAATTATTAACTAATTAGAATCATATTCTGATAATTATTTTTTAGCAGGAAAATATAAATCTGATCCTACAGAAGATAGAATTTGCATTTAAGGATAATTTTGTGGTAGTAATTACAATATTTTCGTTTAGTAGAGTCTAGCAATTAAAAAAGCAATAACAGATTGAAATAGCATTCACAATTATACCGCTCCTTTATTTGAAAAAAATTCCAGCTGATTTCTCAAAGTAGCAAACATCAATACATTTTTCGAAATATGGCATTAAGGATAAAGATTTTTATAACTTTATTTGAAGGGATTTAATATTTATGTATCTTTGCCTTTTTGGATACATCCTTCATAAATTAAAATTTTCGATATGGCGACTGTAAATTGTTTCATCCAAAAAAAAAAAAATGAATACTTAAATTAAAGAGTTCTATGACAAAGAAAATCTTTTCTTGATATCGATAAATGGGAACCTATATATTCATATAAAGACACATATAACACAAAAGGAAAAGAATGTTGGGAATAAGTCAAAATTCTCCTATTTATATCGGCAGCATCCGCATTCGGGTTCAAATTTTTCGAATCCAGCTAATTCGATGCAGTTAATTAATTTAAAACGATATGCAAATAAGATGACTCTTATTTGCATATCATTGAAGAAGAGGAATTTTTATTTTATCGCCGTAAGTATAAACAAAAAAAAAATCAAATGTTAGGTAAGAAAAGATCGACTGAACTTTTAAGATGTTGTCGTTGTGTTTTTCAAGCAGATGTGCGTCATTCGATAAGTATGTTTTTACTTTTCGTTCTGGTTACGAGATGTAACCACGTTTAAATAAATTTCAAGTTATTTTCTAATCGTCATTGCGTGGTTCTCTTTCTTAATAGATAAATTCAATTTACTAATTAGGCCTAATTTATCTCAAAGAAAAGTTTGCTATGCAACGATTAAAGCGCAACCACATCTTGCGATGCTAATTAGGCGATATTTTTTTTTCAAAATCGCAGGATGAAGGCAGATGCAGTAATTTCTCTATAAAGTTCAATTACTTTTGCAAATTTTTTGGTTTTATATATTAATAGCCGCTTTTGGCGATTAGCTAGTTTGCCAGATATATTAATTATATTTAATTTACGTTAAATTATTTAGATAACACTCCATATCCCTGATTGTCATACATTAAAGCTAAGTTATTTCAATAGTCTTGCTTTTTTTATGTTCATTATACATATGAATTTTTCTAATGGTACACATCAAAGTGCTATTATGTACGTTTATTAAATTTATTTAGCAGTACAGTAATTTCACTTCTTTTATTCATCCTATAAACTACATAGATAATAAGCAGGATCCATAACGGAAGAAAATCACGTGATCAAATATTTGATGAAATAATTAAAATAATTTCGGTTTCATTCACAAGACGAAAGAATTTGACAGCAATTAAATTGTCATCATTGAAAAGATAATGTCTATGACTTCAAAATGGTGTTAAAATCGCTTTTATGCCTTTTTTTTCAAAGTTATAGTGGAAAAAAGCCAAAATTCAGCTTTATTTTTAATTAAATTTTTTTTAAAAATCGCCCGGAGATGCATATTCATACCTTCCAATGTATATATGTGCGAAATTTGATAACTGCATGTTAAAAGGTCTAGCCTGTAGAGCGATAACACCCACCCACATTCATCCGTATTATTAGTATTACACTTATTCCAACATAGTATAGACTTATGTCGGCTTTTTTTTTTCCTTTTTTTTTTTTTTTTCTTTTTTTTTTTTTTTTTTGCTTGAAGATGATGGTCAAGTAAATGAATAAAACACCATTAAAATTATTTTCTAGAATTAGCTTTTCCTGTAAATGTAAACGGTTCAAACTGACTTAGAAAAAATATATTAATCATTTATTGTTTTTATTATTTTGAAATCTACATAAAATAATCAAATCATAAAACAGATAAGTAATATCCTTAATTACAGATAAATTGAAATTTAAACAACATAATTTTAAAACAATATCATAAGGAAAAATGTAAATAACCCGATTAACCAAAAGTAACCATTACTTGATACATACTATACCAACATTTTGCAGATACGTTGGAATGGCCATTGGAAAATGTTCACTTGACAAATCACGGTAAGTTTAGAGTTAAAATTATTCCTCCGTGCCGTTTGTTCCAAACCCATGGGATAAATGTTAATCGTAGTAACCCCACACAAGCCATCGATATTTTCCTTATTTTTTTTGGTTCTATAAACTCTGAATTAAAAAATCTTTCTTATTTAATGACAAAAACCATATAATTGAATTTATATAAATTAAAATAAGTATTACTTAAATTAATTTTGAAGCGTAATTCAAATAACATCCTTGATTAATTACCATTTGTTATTTTATAGTAAGTAGTATTTTAAGTTTTATGTTATTTTATAATTGTAAAAAAAGGGGGGGAGGGGTTTTATAATTTTAAAAACGTCTAATTCTAATCTATACTTATAATAAAGCTCAATGTGTGTGTTGGCGCTCCACAGGCCAGACCGTTGGACCTACAGCTACTAAATTTGGTACATGTGTACCTTGGAGGTCGGGAATGTGCACCTCGGAGCCTTTATTTCGTATTTTTAATTAGAATTTTAATTAATTAAAAATTAAGCAAAATTTCGACGTTTTTCCGCTATAACTTCCGAAAATATTATCGCACAAACATGATTTTTACATCAATTTAAAGATTAAAAAATTAGCTTTCTAATGGTATCAGTGTTTTAATGTATTACTTAAGTTTCTATTTTTAATGAATTGTGAAAGAAATATTTTAACCATGTTTTTTTTAGCACGTGACTGGATAAAATATAAAAAAAAAAATGACAGAAGTTCAAATTAAAAAAAAAACTATCATCGCAAAATAAATCTAAAGAAATGCAATTTTCAGCAAGTGACTGGATAAAATAAAAGAAATATGAAATGTGAGATTTTCTAAAAAAAATTAATGCAAAGCAAAGGTTTCTATAATTGTTTGCAATATCTAAATAATTAATTCAACAAATCTTTATTTACGGTAAACCTGATTGAATTTAGACAGGATATGCATTGAAATCCCAATTTAATGGCATATTTCAATAAACGTTTGCAATATCTGTATCATTAATTCAATAATTTTTTCCCCTTCCTTTAAAAAAACTTATTTAATATTTTGGAAGCATAACCGATAATTAAAACTGACCGATTTATAAAATTAAAGAATATTATTAGGAAAACGTGCTTTTAAAACTTTCCGTCCATCATCTTCAAGAAAATATTAATTTCAGGCCAATCAATGCCCGGAATTACTTTAAGGCTAATGAATATGTGATTTAATTGAAAATTTTAGACCGCATTACTCATGGCAAACCAGCTGGTCGCCAAAGGCGACTAGTTTAAAATATTTCAGATTGTGTTATTTGTCCACTTTTCTGTTTAAAATTGCTTTTAAATATCAATAAATTGCTATTTAAATTGTACATTTTATATATATATATGATGAAGTTAACTTTTCAGAAAATGATCTACTATTCAGTGGCGTAGCAAGAGCAAGTAACGTTTGTGGTATATGATGTTTTATTGCTCTCAATCGACATGAGTGACCAAGAGTTCACGCTTGATGCACAATGTTGTTTTTGAGGTCTTTTTATTTCAAAATAAGAAATTAACGCACGTTTCTGTCTCTGTGGCGTCCGAGATATTTATATACCTTTGCCCTTCGGCCCATACAGTATTGATACTAGTAATGGTTTTGCTATTTAGTTCGTAAAAATTTGCTATTTCAAACTATTTACCTAAAGATTTAATAAAACTGTTTGAAAAAAATTGGTTTTGAAAGGAAAAGGGAACACCAAGATTTGCATTGCTTAAATATTTTTAAAACGTTTAATCTGAACCTATTTGTAGCGATGACGGACGCACCGAACAAGTACTTCTAGAGTTGCGATACGCTTGCGAACTTCTACAAGCAAACGGATAAACAGTTTTCCTATAGAATTCTGCGATATGGCTGCATGGAGCAATCTTGGTTGATAAAAATTCGGCTTCTCTTTTAGGAGAATATCTTAACGCCATGGAGCATTTATATGATGCAATTGAAACAGACGATTGGACATTTAATGAAAAAGCACGGTTGAGCGTTGCTCCTGATTGCTGTTTTTCAACGAGCTCGAGGAGGCATCATGGAAAACTGCAGGGAAGTTTTGATATGAGAACTATCAGTTTTGATACTTGAGTATGTAAAAATATGTTCTATCACGACTTCTATAGTGTATCAACAGGCTTCGCCCTCATGGAATTCAAGCAGAATCTGTTAGTCATTAAAATTTGCTTTGAATTTTACAATCTCGGTATAAATAATACTGAAAAAGCGCCTCGAATCTAAATATCGTAAAATTAGCTAAATTCAATAATATCTAATATTTGTCACAATAATTAACTAAAAAATTTAGATAATGTATTTTCACACTGAAGTCAAGAATCGTCGGTTCTTTCAAAAAAATCAATTTGTTTCATAAGACTTTAATTTTTTTTATAAATCATAGAATTTTATTATAAAAGTTTTCTGCAAGCTTACATGATGATGAATTATTTCCAGTAGATTTAACGAAATCGGTAGAAATTAATAATATTGATCAATACCCTTTGTCAATAAAAAAAATGGCTAGTTACTAGGGGTTGCTTTGTTTAAAGGTCTAAATGGAATTGAAAACTTCCATGCGCAACTCGGTAACATAATCCAATAAGGAAGCTAACAAAAGACTAACGAACTCAAAGACTAAGAACTAAAGACTCATTCAAAATGATAGTAGCACACTATCCAAGTGATTTCATCTTATTCGTTAATAATTTTTTTAATTACATCTGTTTTACATAATTGTCTTTTAAAACAAAGTTTCAGTATTTTAAGAATAACGTTTATTCAGTCAATACATTTATTAATTTATTAAAAGCGTGGTTTTAAAATTCTCTTCATTTTGCCATTCTCAATTTATTTTCCATACACTGTATAAAGTTAATTTAAATAAAAGTTATATATATCTATATTTATGTGATGTGATTAATTAAAATTTAAGAAATCAATAAGGTCCTACACAGTTTTATTCAACAACACTTTTACATTAACTTTGCAGACATATAAAATTCAACAGTACTACAAAACCATATATTACAAGCCACTTTCTTGAGGTCACAACTAAACATGAGAAAACTCATGTTTTGATTAAGAAAAGAGTCATTTCCAATGTTCTCTTCACATATAAAACACTGCTACAAAATACAATGGACCCACAATTTATAAATGCTTCTTCCAGTGGTATAGCTTCAGTTTAACCACTTACAACAAAAATGCATAAAATCACAGGAACTACAATACAATACTGATGGCATATACAAATATGCTACATTCTCTTGGAGAAACATTAACGTATTGCTTTTATTACTGTTCTCACGACAGTGGAGGAACAGTGCTACTTGAACTTTGTTAGACATTTTGAAATTGTAACTATAAAATATGTGGTTTAACCACTATCTGCATAGCAGGTACAAACAAAATATGAATAAGATTATCATGAAAACTAAATAATGCTGAAATGCTTATTATCAAACAATTAAAATTTATAAAATATTTATATTTCTTTTAATAAGTACAAGTCGTGTTTTATTGCTTCTTTTAAAAATGTTTTGTATTTTATAATACCAGTATGAAAACAATGTTTGGCACACAATTAACTTTGCTCCTGCAATTTTTCTCTGCAATTTTCAAGCAATTTAAATTATTTTTATAATTGAACCATAGATGATGCATTATAATATCACCAATAAAATTTGTGGAAATAAAAATTCAAGAAATTTCTCATTAAAATAGATTTCCCCACACAAATACGAATCTTATTAAATAAATATTCAGTATATTCAAAAAGCTGCATAAATAATACAAGAAGTGAAAAATTAGCAATGAATCCAATTTAAAGAAGATACTTCTTAGTTTTTCAAGTGGTAGATTTACATAATTAAACTTCCTATCTATTTAGACAATCAAAAAAATATCAAGCTCACCACAAATTATAGAATTTTTTTCATTCAAAATCCAAATTTCTTTTTAACTAACAAATTATATTATATATATAATAGATTCGGTGCAGTAATTAAATAATAAATTACATATTTTATTCCAGTTTTGTGGGGACATCATTACAAAAAACTATACAGTTCAAGGAGGTAGAGAAGAAATCGATTTATTTCATAGTTCCAGTTCTCTCTTGAAGACAGGTAACTGCCAATTGAAGAAATAAATGAGTCACTAAACTCAATATCTATTCATTCTGTTGTTCTCAAATGAATTTTAATCCATGAATCGATTCCCTATCAAGACATTACTCCCTAATAAAGATGGTACATAGGCACAATACTTAAGAAAAAGTATACAGCTTAATATATTCTACAAAGATAATAGATATTCTTTGTCAATTTTTAAAAAATAAAAACTACCCATTAAATAAACACAAATTTGAAATAATTTTAAATTAATTTAAAATAAAATTAACTTATCTAACTTATTTAAGAGTTAAAATTATCAGTTTAATTCTCAATAATTATACATTGCAAAAATGAGAAATTGCTCCTGAAAAATGTAACTTCTAATATTATTAGTATACAAACAGATTTAAAATTACTTAATTCAAAAATGTCCCACATTCATACTATCCAAGAAGAATTTAGTTAACTCTATGAAAATCAACTACTTAGTTAAAAATAATTTTTATAGAAATTCATACAGTTAAAATATTTCATTTTCAATTGGAAGAAAGAAAAGTCGTTTTATTATTATTTATTTATATACCCTCGGGTTTCATGACTAAGCTGACTTTTCTTCTTTTTTTTTTCTTGAAATTTTTATTCAAGTATTAATAGTTTAACACTTATTTCACCTAATTTCAACAAAAATACATGACTTGTTTAGCAATCAAACAAGACACTGTTATCTAAAATTTCCTGAAAACTAATTTCTTTAGCTTATCTCCCCGAATGATTTAATCCTTACAATTCCTTTGCTTTATTTTTCTTAATTAAGCTAATTAATAAGAGAATTATTTGCTATCTGAATCAGTGTGTGAATGCATCTAATAAAGTAATAACACAGAATTTTCATACAAAACATATAGATGAAATAAGTTCTCACTTATAATTATTAAATCTTTCAAGCAGATGCACAATAAACTCGCTCATCAAATATATGCTGATTAGCTAATATAAAGAATGAAATTGGTTTCATTGCTAATATTTCATAAACCTCATCATTCTTTTATATATTTTTATACAATTAAAATTGCATAACACAGCTTCGTATGAGGTAGACTTGTGTTGAGGATTAAGAAAAATATCTTTCTTTTGAGAAAGATAGATTACAATTCTATACTCTTTAGTGAAAAGTTTAAAGTTGGCAGATAATAATGCATAAATTTCTGTTCATCTTTAACACAAATCAGCAATTATAAATTTAAATCAAAAAGAGAAAAATATTACTTAAAAAATATTTAGTTTCCAAGGCACATTTTCCCCATCAGAAAACAGATTGTTTCCTGTTATTAGTGTAAGATAGTACATTTAACAGAATTAACATAATTTTTCATTTCGTTTTTTAAAAAAATATTTACATCAGATAATCGTTTAAGCATCAAAATATTTTTTCAAAAAGAAAAAAAAACTTTCTTGATATAAAAATTACAAGATTTCAGTTGAATGGTTATGCTTAGATAACGCAATATTATAAACATAACATGAACAGACATATTTTAATATTCAGATAAAAAGCATAGAATTTTTTTTTTTGAAAATTAATATTCATATTATATATATATATATATATATATATTAAGAGGGGGGAAAATACAGAAAGGAAGAAATTCATAACTCTTTAGCATCCAGATATGAAATGTTAATATAATGCATCAATGAAATAAAATGGAGATATAGCTTATTTCAAAAAAGAAACAATTTATGAAGGGGAAAATTAAATTGATGCAATAATAAAAAGAAGTTACTATTAGAAATGTTTAAAAAAAATTTAACTTTTTTGGCCAATAATTCTCAATAACAAAAGTAAGAAATGAACAGCAAAACAAAGGCAATGGAATGTAATTTCATGAATATCCTTTCAATTTACTTCCAAACTAATTTATAAATTTATTATTTAAGTTCACTTCAAAAGCACAGCAAATTTCAGAGAGAAACCGAATCATAGAGTTTATATAAGAATGGACAGCTAAATTATATGCATTTGAATATAAATTACAAGAAATTTTCTTTTCAATGGCAAATAATCATTACTTATAGTAACAAACTAATAAAGTGAAATATTAGCACAAATATTTTTCCTTGTACATTGTACCCTTAACTATACAATATGAATAATTATTTCAATTTTGAACCAACAGCTTTAAATTAATGCATTATATTAAAATCATTTTTTCTTTTGCTATCCATAGTAAAATAACTTATTCAATTTGGCACATGAAGTGCTTCAGACATTTCAGCTAATATATGATCATTTAACAAGACAAAAACTTGGTACTTTCTCTCAGAAATGTCACAATAATAAATGTTTCAAACTCCTAAAACAAAATATATGAAAAATTATCAACCATTCTGAAGATTTTGCAGAATAGCGAAAATAATTTCTCAAAATATAAGCATATAACTCTTTGATATGATGAAACCATTAGCAGATGAAGGAATATTTTTAAAACAAAGCAGAAGACAGTGCATTATAAAACCTGATACCAAATGCATGATCACTGATATGGAAAAAGTTTGAAAATTAAGCTAAAAAATGTGAAATAAATCTAAACTGGTACAATTAGTAAAAATTTAAAGCAATGTAAGGATTACACACACAAAAACACTAATATATAATTACAAAAAGAAAATATATTTTCTTGCAAAAAATCTTATACTCTCAACTCCCTGATATGTTATTCATTAACATTTTTAATAAGAATTGCTAATAAAAATATTTTAATAAATTAAACATTTTGCTGTTACCTAAGATTTAAATAATTATATTAAAATATTTATTTTCCATATCAGCAACCTTCTTCATGTATATTAATAATATTTACTACATTTGAATCCAATACCAACTTAACACTGTTCATAATGAATGATCAAGATGTAAATTTTCAATGCAGTAATTATAAAAAATGATTTCTAAATTAAATACAAGACATAAACAGAAGCAATTTAAGAAATAAGAATTCAGCATAAAAAAGTGGCATGCTTTTAATTTTTTATGATTATTAACAAAAATTATTAATTTTGTTACTTTTTTTTATTTGTGATAGAAAAGGATGAACAGAAACTTGGATGAACTGGAAGATCACATACTTTAAACTTTGTTCATGAAGAAGGCAAAGTTCCTTTTAATATCAAACTGGTAAAATGTCTTTATGTACATAATATGTATTATAGAAATAAAAACATATCAGAAATAATAAAATAATAGTTATAATATAATTGAATTTACTTAAAGTTTTTCACAACATACAATACTAGCACAGAAAATCTTCAGTATCCGTTTTGATTTAATAATCTGTAATGAAACAGTAAACTGGATATATCCAAAATATTCAGTTCAAACACGTAACATATTATTGAGAATAAATAAAGAATCTACCTCATACTTTGTATGATAACTTAATATTTGAATGCAGTGTTTGCGACTGCATTAAAACATATATTACATAAAAATTCAATACATTTTCATGCACCGATTTTCGATTATTGCCAAATTACACGCACAAACAGTTCCACATTTCATTAACAAAACATAGGTATATCTGAGGTATAGATGTAGATGATATGTCACCAGTTCTCTTTAATAGTATCAGAAATAATATTTTAGAAAATTAATATACAATAGAAGAAATCATAGTTTGGAAAATGAATTATTCTCAATAACAATAACTTCACAATTCATTACATGACAACAAAACAAAAATACTATATCATCAAAATTTAAAGTTCAACATTTTTAACGATAATTTAAGACACATTAATAAACTGAATAGCAATCTCAACTTTTGTCTTGATGAATGAAAGAAAATGAAAATAACCACTAATTTATCTAATTCTTGCTAAGTTCAGCAGAATTAAATACAGATTATCTTTAAACAGCAAAACAATTATACATAGAATTTCCACGTAACTAAAAAATTTTGGAATTCTATAATAACTGAAAGCTAATCTTATTATTCATATCAATATTTAAAATATATAGAATTTAAATCAAACTAAAAATTGTAAATTCATTTAAAATAAAAAGCAAAAGATGAAATTGATATAACTAAAAATGCTTATAACATGGCAACAAATTTGTAAATACAGTAAATATCTAAAACTCTATAAATGATTGTATTCTGAAACTAGAACTTTATACTTTAAACTTAAAGTATAAGCAGCAATTTTCTTACGAGAAAACTTTGTGACATGTTTAACAATTTTAAAACATTTCAACACAATGCTAAATATTTGTAACATTACACAGAGACATAACGCTTATTGCTTAAGTGGAGTATTTGACCAAACGGTCATCTTACACAAATAGTGAAGATATTACACACAGCAGTTCACATTTCAGACATAACGACAGACATACAAACACTTTAGGGTATGCGTTGTAATCATGGAAGCTTAATTATAAATGAATTAACATCAGAGTAGCAGGGTATAAAAATTTATTGCCTTATTTGAATACTATGTTTGATATTTTACTTTATTTAGGAAGATAGTGTAATATATCCAGTACCTTCAACTATGGGTTTACTTCCCACAGTGTTAGAAAAATTTATTAAATACTGCAGTGTTCATAACATGTCAAAAACATTACCCCAAAATTGACATATATTACAACAACCATTCGTTAAAAAGTTATATAAAAACTATATCTGAAAGAATCTGTCAATCCCATTAGGCCATATCTATGGCTATCTAAAGTAATACAGATATCTTTACAGCCACACAAATGCTTAAATATGGTATATCTAACAACATGAAGCTTTCTTTGTTCTAACACCACAATTGATTATATATTTATTGCTTTTCAAACACAGCATTGCTATGTTTTGTTTACAAAAAGGTACACACATTCATTTTGAAAACTGTTTCACATAATGATCAAATTAAATTGAAATACATATATACACACAGAAAAAAAATTATTGCATATTTCCCAACATACTTGATTTATTCAACTCTACTTCATATGCTATTTATAGATCTAAAATGTTTCTTAAAGCAATAGAAAGAAAACAAAAGCCACAGCAACAAAAGAAATAAGGGAAAAGAGAGAGAGAGAGAGAGAATATGTACTTGGAAAGCATATTTACACAACAACAAGCTTAACCACATCAGAGAAATATCAAAAGATATAGTCACTATTATATGGCAGCTTTTACAGAAGTAACTTTTTTTTTTCCACACATGCGAGAAAAATATGAAGTTATTGATTAGAAAAATATATGACACTTGACCAACATAAAAGGTGGGTTCAGGAAAAAACGTCATATTAATTAACATTAATATAAAAAAACCATTGAGGTTTCTTTTTACCTTGTCAATCAATTTTTTATCAAACAAGCTAAACCCATCTCTTCTGTTGGTCAAGCTACAAATAAAACTCATAATAAATACCAATATACACAGATTAATGTTAGTAACTTAAATAAACATTTGGGGATTTGAGAACATGATCGATTTCAAAAAACTACTGTGATATATACAACACCGGGTTTATAAAATGTTTGATTCTTTTACAGTTTATTAATATTATTGCTTAAATATAGTGTAAACGACACCCACAGTTATTACTTATGTACTCCATAGCATGATATGAAATTTTAGCAAATATAATTTTTTTTCTGTTCCTTAAAAATAGGAAAGACAGCAAGTCAGTGAACAATAAAATATTTAAACGGCAATGATAAATTAAAACTTTTGAAGCTTGAATTGAAACTTAAGATAAAGTGAAACTGAAACATAACATTAATTAATAATATATTTTAGGGGCAAAAAAAAAAAAAATAAATAAATAAAGAAAATGAAAAGAAAAATATGCAATTCATAAAACTAACTTGTTTTTGAAATCCTAAAATCATTGATGACACGATATTTAAACAAAAAAAAAAAAGTTAATATCTGTAACTATGTAAACCTTCTATAGACCTAATGTTTGAACATAATATTTTATCAAAAAAGATGGAAAATTCATAAATCCTGCATTGTCACTTTTTCATCTTATGAATTGAGAGAAAAGCTAAGTTCATGTTGTTAATCCATTGAATTATTTCTATTAAATAGATCTTCTTTCATAGGCAAGCGTTCAATTAATTTTTAAGCATAAAACAATAGAGGAGTTACAGCACGAGTCCAATTTTCATAAAACTGTTTCCCAACATATTAACAGAATTATTTGCTAATTATTTTACTTATAAAAAAATTCTAAAAAAACAAAAAGTTACAGTTTTTTCCCCTTAATTTTGAATGTATTATCTAGAATACTAAAGGCATTAATAACTATTAAAAATAAATTTTTCAAATACTTAATAGACAGCAATTAAACAAGGATGAAATGGATCACCTTTATACAGAATTAATCCACTCACTCCTGAAAGTAATCAAAACTTTACGGCTGGGTTATATCGGTTTAGCAGTGAGAAAGGCGAATAACAGAAGAAAAGAAAAAGAAACTTACACTAAAAACGTGTTTTTCATAACAAATGATACTTTTTAACAAAATAAATGTCAAAGTCATAAAAATTAATATATTATTATTATTTTCGGACGTTTTAATAAACTAAATCACAAAACAATAAAACTTCAAACTCTTCTCTTTATAAAAAAATGAATGCAATTTGAATTGGATTCAAAATTTAATTAAAACGATGATAGTATAAAATTAATATCATGAAGGGAAAATAATGGAATCAACTCGCGTTCATTACAGCCAATCACAGTCACTAATAAAAATATTTTTATTATTTAATGCTTGACAAAAAATACTTTAAGTTTTTTTTTTTTAATTATCATCTGCTTTAGACTGAATGAATAACATAAGAAATCTAATATCCTGAGTCGTATATCCATCGGTTTAGAGTAGAAACTTGTCAAATGACATATCGCGCTGTACATCTGACGTACAATTATTTATTCTAATGTTTAAAACCATAAGCGACAAGCGCTTTAGCCATTCAAAACAGAACAACCACAAGAACTGAAACAGATAATATACTACTAGAAATGAAAATAGTTTAAAACAAAAATGCTAACATCCGTTTATGAGTTTCTGCTTTAAGCCAATGATATGCATGAAATATACGAATTATGTTAGGAGGCACTTTTAAAATAAAAATACAAAAAATATTATTTTGGGCACTGCTGTCTGAATATTTTTAACATAATTTTCACGATTTCCTTTCAGATTAAAAATACTTATTTTCGATGCGAGCATCTTCGTTTTTAAATTTCCAAGCTCTAATATTCAAGTGTGAATATAAAAAATTTCTGGAAAGTCGTGTTTAAAGAGACATCAAATACGCCATTGCCTGAAAATACTGGAATGTGAAACTGACATTTTGTGTTCAGAAAGTATTATTGATGCATTTTGAAACAAAAAAAAATTCATTCAAAAAATTTAAGACATTTTTAAAAAATGAAAGCTGCATTGTAACAAAGTATAAATTAAAAGAAAGTCAATCTTTTCAATGAATAATGTGATTGCCTTAATAAAATTTATGATATATTAAGACTTAATAAAATTTATGACATATCAAGATAACAGCATTATTCAAGACATGATATATTCATAATTTTCATTTAAATATTCCTTTTCATGCTGTTTAGTGACTGAAATTTTTTTAAAAATGCATCTAATAACACTTGAATCAGTATTTTTAAACAGTAAAATTTCAATTCCAAGTAATTCCAACTTGTTAATGGAATTCAGGCACATTACCATATCTTTAAAAATATAATGGCCCAATAAAAATACAAGGAGCAACTTCATCACATTAAAACTATAACACATTCCGTATATAATAATGTATTAATTGCATTAATTAGAAAAACACACAATTTGAAAACATTGCACTTCTGTAACAAAATAAGCTCAAAATTAGTTATTTGATACAATTTACACATATTTCACAATAAGCAATAAATTAAAATATTACAAACTTGTTACTTTTTTACACAAATTCTGCTATTAACAAAAGTAAAAGCTTGGCTTCTTCTGTGCAGAAAGACATTGAGAAGACAATTATCACTTAAAAAGACAACATGTCAGACATAGCTATCTCTTGAGGTTTGTGTATTGCTAATATTAAAGTCTGCCATGATATGCTTTGCAATATCAGAATTGGCCCTACAGACATTTTATCACTTACCTAATCACTGGAAGACGGCACTATGCTATGTACTAACACATTCATTCTAGACAATAATCACACTGCATATGCACAGGTTTAGGTTTGACCTAAACCACATTAAAAAACAGTATTTAATCAGAGACAAAAAGATGCAAAATTTAAAAAAATATAACTAACAAGTTAACATAAAATTATAAAGTTATCATATATATGACATATAAAAAACAATCAAAAATATTAATGATAAGAAATTAATATAATTAGATACTGCTAATAAGGAAAGATTAAAATTAAAAATTACAAAATCATATTAAAATATTAATTTTAATTCATTTTTATAATTGTTTGGGAAATAAAAGAACAAATTAAAAGAGCATTAAAAATAACAGTAATTTTGCATCATTGTGTCATAATTGAAATACTGCCGTCAAACATTCATGATGGAATATTAGCATATATATATTATGTATAATAAATTTATATATTTATTCATATATATATCACAACTTTTATGTCAAACATCAAATATACATCACAAATACAGCAATGCATACTTGCATTATTTTACTTCCTTTTAAGAAGTAAAAACTAACAGACATGACTGACAAAATAATTGTTTGGCTTATAGCCTAACATATATTGCCCTTTGTAAACAAAGTAAACATTCTTCAACGTTGGATACCACCATGTGTGATTTTGGCACAAAACCAGATAATTTTACAATTGTTTATTATTTTTTAACCAAGAGGTTGTGTTTCCCTCATCAACCACTGGAAGGCACTAAGTCTGCCCTGTTCTCGAAGGGCTTTTCCAACCACATCTCGGCAGATTTGATGATAGTTATCTAACCAGTCCATCTACAAAATTAA
>JAPMOQ010047785.1:1235428-1297268 GCA_026543055.1 Argiope trifasciata | reverse complement strand
GCATTTATACTTTTTCGCTGCGATACTACTGCCATCTGTATATTTGCATATTGCTATCCCATGACTTTTGTCACTTCAGTGTATTTATAAATAGTTAAATTTAGATATGTTCCACATACAAAATGTTTTGAGACAATTTACCTTCATGAACTGTAAGATATGCTCCAACACCATGACCAGTTTTGTGCATATAATTTAATCCAACTTCCCACAGTGACTTTCTTGCTAAAGTATCAAGCATCTGGCCTAAGTTTAAAAAAAAAAGACGAATAAAAATATGAATTTATTAATCTATAATTTAAAAAACATTAGTTATGAATATTACAATTAGGATACAGGAAAATTCTTATGAATTTATACCTTTGATATGTCTAGGAAACACAGCAGACGATATAGCAATATGTCCTTTCATTACTCGAGTAAAACATTCCTGAAAGGGAAGAATGGAAAATAACTATAAGAAATAATTAAAAGAGAATCGCACAACAAAATCGTAAAGCATACACACAAACCTTTTCATACTGCGAGGGAGTACCAAAAAAATACGTTCTTGCCACATCTGTTGTTCCATCTCTGAAATTAAAAATTTCCTTATGTTTAATAAAAATAAAATAAAATAAAAGATATTAAATTTTATTAGAAGCAGAAAAAAAAAGAAACAAACATATATTGGCCTCCAGAGTCACATAAGTAAAATTCATCTGAAGATATTATTCTTGTTGTTTCTTCAGTTGGATGATAATGCATTAAAGCTGCATTTGGTCCAGTTGCTGATATAACTTCAAAACTTGGCCCAACATAATCTTCTTGTTGCCTGGAAAAAACATATTTCCCAATAATTTATTAAAAAACGATACTTGAAGCACATATTTTACACAGAGTAATTACATTCATACAAAGCTAGAGTTATGGAAGCAGAATAAAATCATAGATGAGAGTGCTTGTAAATATTTAATATAAATTTTCTTTATAACTAAATTCATGTTGTTGTTAATCTTTCTCTCTATAGAGTTGAATTTCTATTCGTTTTATAAGACCAAAATCATCTACACTGATGGAAAAAAAATCCCAACACTAGGAAGCAGCTGTGCTAGATAAACGAAATTTGGTATTCGTGTTTATGCATCTGAAAGATGACGTCGATTCAAATTTCGAGCTACGCGCGTAAGTGTGGCGCTAGTAGCGACACTATGAACATGCGAATGAGGTTTGCTTTAAATAAGCGCTGTAAGGTTCGTGATCGTTATTTACAGTTGAGGACGTAGTGGGTTAATGTTAGTCAAGGATGCCTCTGAGAAGACGAAGAATCCACTATCAACAGCTCACTGAGTTTGAACGAGGTCGTGTTGTAGGGTTACGAGAAGGTGGGTTTTCTTTCCATGATATTGTTGAAAGACTTGGCAGGAATGTATCCCCTGTGCATGAGTATTGGCGGCAGGGGTCAAGGGAAGGTACTGCCTCAAGAAGACCAGGTTCCGGGCGGCCACGTGGTACTACTGAGAGGGAAGACCGACGTATTCGGCGTATGGCTGTGGCTAATCGTACTGCGTCTGCAGCTGAAATTCGAGCTGCAGTTGGCACCACAGTGACACAACGAACTGTTACAAATCGGTTACTTCAAGGACAGCTCCGAGCCAGACGCCCTGTACAGTGCATTCCACTGACTCCAAACCACTGCCGTGTGCGACGTGAGTGGTGTCAAGCTAGAGCTCATTGGAGGACGGAGTGGAGATCTGTTGTGTTGTCTGATGAAAGCAGGCACTGCCCTGGTCGCAGTGATAGCCGTTTGTTGGTTAGAAGGAGGTCAGGTGAACGTCTGCTAGTGACCTGTCTGCGGCCTAGACACACAAGGACTACTCCTGGAGTTATGGTTTCGAGAGCAATTTCGTATGACAGCAGGAGCAGTCTCGTGGTTATCCCACGCACCCTGACTGCAAATTTTTACGTCAGTCTAGTGAATCAACCTGTTGTGCTGCCATTCATGAACAGCATTCAAGGGGGTGTTTTCCAACAGGATAACGCCCGCCCTCATACCGCTGTTGTAACCCAACATGCTCTACAAAGTGTCGACATATTGCCTTGGCCTGCTAGATCACCAGATCTTTCTCCAATCAAGCACGTATCGGACATCATTGGACAACAACTCCAGCGTCATCCACAACCAGCATTAACAGTCCCTGCATTGACCGCCCAAGTGCAACAGGCATGGAACTCCATCCCACAAACTGATATCCGACACCTGTATGACACAATGCAAGCACGTTTGCATGCTTGCATTCAAAATTCTGGCGGCTACACCGGTTACTAATGTACCAACATTTCACATTTCAAATGGCTCTTCTCGCCAATGGCTCTACCTGTGATCTTGAAACTTTAATCAATTAAATATGTTACATAGACAAATGTATTCCTAAAATTTCATTACTGTACAGTAATTTTTCTTGGTGTTGGGATTTTTTCCCATCAGTGTATAGTGCAGTTACATCAGTTTAAACGAAGCTTAGTAACATGTTAAACAAATTCAATACAATAACTAAACCAACCTGTGAAATATTAATCAGTTATAACACCAAAATCACAGAGTAATAGAGGTTAGGAAATTTTAAATTGACTTAAAATGGATATAAACAGAATAATTGTTTTGTAAATACATGTGAAATGATACAGAACTGACCTTAGAAGCTTTTTCTTTGCATCTAATTGCACAGCAATAATTAAACATGGCTTAAATAAGCTCTAAATTCCAACAGTTAAACGCGGAAAAAAATCTGCCATTGAAATATAATGGGGAATGTGGTTACAGCTAACACAAATTCAGTCCCAAGGTCACATGATTTTATCTTGTCCTACACAAAAGTAGGTTTGCACTTCCTCTATCAGTATCCTAGCTCAATGGTTGCTACGCAACATGCCTTCCGCGCTCACTTTGAAATTCCTCCTCACAGACCCCTTCCTGGCCGTAATTCGATTCTGTCAAGGGTTAACTCATTTCGGGAGTGTCGCTGAACCCAGAAATGGGCATCAACGGACCACTAGATCTCCGGAAAGAGTGAGGCAGTCAATTCTGCGTTCTCCCCGGCGTTCGGTTCGCAAACACACAGTTACTCTGGGAATTTCAGACACCACTCTTAGACGAATTCTCGATCAAGACCTTCAATTTCATCCCTATAAATTGGCTGTTGTGCAACAAGTAACTGAACGTGATTTTGTTGCCCATCAAAATGCATGTCTAATACTGCTTGACAAATAGCTCACCTCAAGAACAACATTCGCCCCGCCTTTGCTAACATACTGATTGATATGCTGCAAAGAATGGAAGCGAACTTCATAAATCGACTTAATCAGTAGATGCATAATGGGGGTCGCCATTTAACCGAGGTCATTTTCAAAACTGTATGAAAAAAAAGTTGGGATATTGTATTCTCAAATAAAATAAAGGATTAACACAATAACTGAAGTACTTTTGCTTTTATTGACCTTTCAAATTAGTAAGTTTCTCTGGCGCACCCTACATAGCAGATCACAAGAAGAAAATAATATTCTGTAACAACCTAACAATGTTTGAAATTCAGAACTACATAACGTACAATTTCCGAGGTACATTTATAAACTATTATAAAAAAATTACACTGCAAGTTTTGACAAAATTGAGCTACTATACTATAGATATATTTTGATTATTTAATGAGTCTCAAAATTTAAGTATTTTGGTTAATTTTTCACATTAACACTCTTTTCAAAATTCCACTGGAAAGCAAAAACACATACTTTTCATTTTTCATTTTTGAACATTTTGTGTCCAATTTTATTGGTCATTAGTTTTTAAATCAAAGATAGAAAAGACATTACTTAAAATGTTCTAATTTTGATCCATCATTTTGGTTATGTATCAATCCATTTATACAGAAAACTTTTTCGAAACATAATTCATAATTAGTATGACATTTTTTATCACATCTGGTTCCCATGAATATTAACAGTTCTGCCGTTCTGATTTGTCCATTAAAATAAATTAAAATCTTTGTTAAACATGAAACATTTTTAAAATTCAACTTTAAGTTCTTTAAAAATAGCATCATACTTGCGAATTTTAAATCTCAGATACTCAGAATATTATATAACCTAATAAGAAAATAAATACATTAAAAATATCAAATTGCAGGCATATTTAACAAATTAGATTTTCAATACCTTCTGAAATCTTCAATTTTAAGTGCAGCCAAATACTCAGTGACTTCCCCAGAAGCAACTTCATCTTCTAACCATGCAAAAAATTCACACATGGCAACAGCATCTTTAACCTAATGTAATAAATTTTTTACAAGTTTAAATAAGAAATAACATATAACATTCCGAATAATATAAGGTGGTAAAGCAAATTATTAAAAATATTCGCAGATGAATTGTTAACTCACACTCAAGAAAATAAATTTGATTATATAATGACAAAATCTTAAAATATCTGATATATATAATTTTTCGACGAGATTTTAAGAAATTATATATACACTTATGAGTAGATTATAAGTTAAGGACAATAATCATTAACGAATTAATTTCAAAAACAAATAAATCAGTCCTTTTTATTGGAATATTAACTAACAAGACTTTTACAATGTTAATTCTTCCATATTAAACAGTGTTTGACAGTAATAACATAAGACCTTGTTTAACGAAACAATACATCCTAAATATCGACACTAATTCTGAAAACAGTGCAAATAATTCATTACGTACATGAGCACGACGCATACACTCTATTTCCACTTCATGTTTCACAGCTTTCATCAACAAAACAGGATTAACACTTTCAATGCGACATTCCTATGAAGACATTTAAAATAGCATCACAGATAGCAAATTATTATTTTTTACAGCACTACTTTAAAAAGGTATTTTAAGAACTTACTTCTGGGATTAATCTAAGAAGAGAATAGCTTGATTTTCGGCTTATCTTCAGAAAAATAAAAATAAAGGTATATGAGGAAAAACGTACTTTCAAGCTGAAGCTTTCAACAAATTTAGATTAAAGATAATAACATACTTCAAAACTCACAATTGAAATTTAAACAACATAATTCAAGAGTAACTTTAATACAGGACTAAAAATTCATTACATGAAAATGTCATAATACAAAATGTGAATTACCATAAACATAGTAAGAAAAAAGTATCTAAAGCTTATTACGTTTTAAGCGCAAACGCATCATGCTTCTTTAGTAATGATACATGAAAGAATCTAAGATATTCACTAGGAAAAGCTTACTCTAAAAGGAAACTTGAATATACTTGCTTTAAAAGTTTCCCATGAAGCCATGACTGGCTGAATCGAATTCTTCAGAAAAATAATAATGATCTTTGATTATTTAACAAGCAGAAAATCCTATCTTCAACAAATGTAATCTCTACATATGCAAATCTGTAGTGTTCTAACAACAAATTTAAAGAGCAAATGAATTCTCTGATGCCATTGATTTATCGTTCATTTTATCAAATAAATTAACACATTTAAACACTCAAATACAAATCTCATTTTAAAATATTTCTACCTTTAAAATATTTGATGTGTTTAAAAATTCTTTTAAGGTGAAAATAAAATGACATCCCTCTTAATGTATATGCAGCAATAGATTTATTGTTAATTGTTTTGAAAACTTAATGAGAAATGAATAAAATACAATAAATAAACTTCACAAATTAGAAAATTATGTACCCAAATTTTATCATGTTGCTGGTTTACAAGCCAACTTAAAAATTCCTTGATTAGCTGATAGGGACGAATTTCGACTCTAATTTTATCAAAACAGTCTTCTTGAAAATGTCTTTTCACCTGGGCAGTGATCTTGAATTCATCAACAAACAGACTGGAAGATAAAATCAAGAATAAACAATTTTCTAACAAAAGTCAACTTTGAAAAAGACAATAACAGTTCAGCATATTACAGATTCAAACAGAATTATATCATTAGTGAGAAAAAGTAATATGAATAGCCCATCTTTAAATTTTTATGAATGTATGAGAATTGAAGCCATAACTTCTCATCACAGGAATCCAGGCTAATATTTCAGACTATTGAAATTCCTATTCCAAATAAAATTTCACAAATTAAAAAAAAAAAAAATTCTCAGGATATCAAGGGCAAATGAATTCATTTTTTAATAGAATATGACTATTCTCATTGGGAATATTTTTTTCAAATTCCCCAACTTTTTTCAATTAAAAAATACAGTGTTCTTTATTCAGAAGGCTTCTGCCAGTTCTATAGCTCCAATCAAAACAAAGTTTCACTAGTATGTAAAACAAATTCTATAACAATTGGAAAGGAAAGAAAGGACATTTAGGTCAATAAGTAACGTTATGCTAATATTTTGATTTTTTTTGTAAAAATAAATAAATAAAATAAAGATGATATAATTTCGCAGTTTTTAGGAGTATAATTTTGCATGTTCATTTTATCAATTTTGGTCAATTTTGGCGAAAAACACAAAATTTCAATAAATCCTAGAAGAAAATCTCTATTTATTCAGTCTCCGAGGATTACGTAAAATTGGAATTGAGGTTACAACTTCAAAACTTTCAACTATGCTTCAAATAAATGACGATTTAAAACAAAATAACAATTCTTGTAAGCTGCGATTCTTTTGTCACAGTATGAAGTTATTGTTTCGGAAAATCATTAGAATCTATGCTTTATGAGAAATGGTAACTTCGAAAGAAATGGTTCCACCCTTAAAAGTTATTTTTTCATAATAACCAACGCAACTGCAACTCATTGAGAATTCCAAAAACAGATAAATGTTAGGCGTGGACCAACGTTTCAAAAATCTGAAGCAGCAAGAACATTTGACCTTCTTGGAAGAGAAAGAAAATATTTTGCTAGCACTGAAGATATTGTTAAATAAATTTATCACTCGCCATATGATAATGCAATTGTGCTAACTATTGCAAATGAAGTCGATTTTCATGATGATAAAAGTTATGCGTCAGATTTTCGAAGATATTCATACAAGATTTATTTGGTTCAAATTGCTAATACAGGGTGATATAGAGAGTTGTCTGACATTTATACTACATTTCTTGTGAAATTGTATGTAAATGACTTTTGATCCTGGTATATTCTACAGGTCGATGAAGTAATTTTTATTTAAATGGACAAATAAACACACAATTGTCAGATCTGGAAAAAATTGAATTATAATGCTGGGCAAAGCTTTCCATTGCATGCAGCTAAAGGTTTGGGTTAACAGCCACGTATAATAGGGCTATATTTTCGGAGCAATCAATATCCACAGGACCCATTTTATATTTCGGAAATAGAAGATATCTCAATATGTAACGAGGTTTTGTGATTACTAAGCAAAAGAATCTTTGCAAAAGAAAAATTGCTTTCAAAATACGGTTTATGCAAGATGGTGCTCTACTTCACATTACTTGAAGGGTTCGAATTTTCTTACAATACCATTTCACCCAAGATCAGACGTCAAATCATTATTTTCAAATAAGGTTACGATCACCTAATCACATACTATGCGATTTTTGGGTACAAGAATTCTCGAAAGACTGTATGTCTAAAGACATGTCAGGTATCTGATCTGAAGAACAGTATTAAAATTTGCATGTGTTCAATCCCAAATATCTCAATATGCACGCTATTTCACGCTTTGCAGTAGAAAACACAGTTCTGGAAATAGAGAGCATAATAGCACATAAATGGAAGATTGAGATGTGTAGTGCTGTTTAATTCATTATTACTGAACATGTTTTATTTATTAAAGCAAAATTTCTTTTTAAAATGAAGCAATAAAACACATGAAATTTTCTCCTTTTTTTTTTTTTTTTCTGCATCGTTGGAGTCATAGATCCGGCTACACAGCTTTCTGAATTAGCGAAATGTATTTTTACCAAATATGAAATAAAATTTTCCTTTATTTAGTTTTTTTATTTTTGAAAAACTGCTATAAACGTTGACGCAGTGTGACCTACTGACAAAAATATTAGCTTTTTTTACCGATTTCAGCAGAACGCATCACTTTAATACATACTAGAGATATTTTGTTTCGTTTGTACACAAAATCAGTTCTAGAACCTTCTAAATACGCAAACATTAATTATAACAACCCTGTATATTCAAATTTCAGCAGAAATATTCAGACTATAAACAGTTCCTCCATATAACTTCTTCAATAAACCAAACTGACGAGACATTGACATTAGAGAAATAACATTAATATACGATTCTGTTTTGTAATATTTACAAAATTTAAGAAATGATGCCTAAATATCAATGTTCAACATGTAAATGCCGATTAAACATTCACAAAAACCATATATTTTAAAAGAATATACTTTTTTAACGTGCAGTGAAATAGTCACTTTTAATGTACTAACTTTAAAACTGTTTCTTACCTTGTTTTTAACACTTTACCGTAAAAAAACCTTAATATAAACTTTAAAAATATTTCTTGGCAAAAAATTCATTAAATAGCAAAATTGTTTTATTATATATAAAAGTAAGAAACGTATACTTACTAAACAGTTTCTAATGTGACAACACCAAATGCAAGAAAAAGTGGGTTGTAATCAAAGTCACTACCACGCAAATTAAAAAGCCCTAAAAAGGGATAGTTTAGCATGAAAATTAGAACATAGTGAAATTCATTAAACATACTAAATGCAACAAAGAACAATCTCAGTAAGAGTAAAGGTAAATACAGAGGGATCAAAAAGTATTTGCACATGTGCATTTTTGTTTACAATTCATAAAAAAATGCTTTAAAAAACTTTTTGTTTTTAAAAAAATGCTTTTTGTTTTTAAAATTGACATTTTAAAAACAAAATAAGCTTATTTATATAAACTTATTACAGAAAGTACAATAATATGAATTAAAAAGATTTTAAAACAAAATTAAAATATCTTTTGTCAAAAACGTACTTGCACACTGAACTCAACTTCACCAAATTTGCATTTTTATGCCAATTGTTTGATAGTCATCCCGTAATAAATAACATATGCAAAACGTTTTTAAAAGAAGGCATTGTTGATACTTTATCAGATAACTATCGATTTCAAATTGTGATGGCACCTAAGAAATCTGCATTGCCAATTACGTTGCGAGAAAAAATTGTTTCTGGCTTAAAGCAACGAGAAAAAGGTAAAAAAGTAAATGTTTGCTTCGTTACTGTTCGGTACATAATAAAACGTCATAAAGAGGATCTACATCGAATAACTTGCATTCTGGATGCCCAAAGAAACTTTCACAGTGAATTAAACGAAAAATCATAAAAGAAACATCAAAAATTCCACTTGTTAGTGCGATTACATTAGCCAATGATGTCGCTTCAATATCTGGAGCTCAAATTAGTGTCTAAAGGGATCGAAATGTCAAGAATCATGCAAAAATTTATAGGATATCTCCAAAGAAAGAACCATTCATAAATGAACGAAGAAGACTAAAGAGACTTGAATTCGGTAAGGAATGCACCAATAAACCGATTGATTTTTGGAAAAATATATATTCTGACGGGAATAAGTTCAATGTCTGTAAATCAGGTGACAGAAAATTAGTTTGGAGAAAGCCTTGCACTGCTTTTCATCCTAAAAATGTATCACCTACAGTTAAATATGGAGGAAACTCATGGTTTGGAGGAGCATGACTAGCAAAGGAGTAGGTAATTTGTGTTTCATTGAAGAGAATATGACAGCCCAAACCTATATTGATATATTGGTATCAGTATAGGGTATCAGTAATTCGTACTATTTTCAGTAAAACAATGATCCAAGCACACTTGCAGTACAACATGCCTCTATTTGCTTTATAATGTATACAAAAGACTTGTTTTTCCTTTGGATTTAAAAATAAGAAAAAAAGATTTCAAGCAAATTTGTACTTAAACAAGTCCTTAATGAGAGAGTAGTCTAATACCAACCAATCCTACTATTACAGAAAATTTACTTAAATCAATGCCAGCAAGATTACAAGCAGTAATAGATGCTTATGGAATGCATACTAGATATTAAGTATCTGAAAATTGCTTATATATTATAATTCTTTTGTATTCACGCTTGTATGCAAATACTTTTTTGATATGAGATATTTTAATTTTCACAGAATACGAAAAAAAATTACAATACAAATAACCAAAAAATTGTTATTCCTTATATTGTATTTTTTTCTGTTTTATTTAGATGATTAAACTTATTCGGATTTGGCAATACCAATTTTTGTATTCAGTAATGCTTCTTTCTATAAATTACAAACAAAACTGTACAAACACTTTTTGTATCCACTGCATAATGAAGAAATGTAGATACAAGCAAAAACTTAAATCAAAATAAGATTTTTAAATATGCAACAAAAAAATTCAAAGTAAGCAATATGATAAAGCTTTCAGAAGAGTCAACTTTTAATCAATAAAATAGAATCCAATTTAACAGTTCGAAAAATGCACTCACGAAGATTAGTGCATTTAAAAACAATTTAAACCATTCCTGAAGATTAATTTTACAGAATAGATTGAAAATTTAAAACATTTTACAAGGCAACTGCTTTTACTTTAATTCTTTCGAGCTTAATAGGTAAAATTTGAACAAGTAGATTATAAAGTTGTTCAAAATCCATCTTGCAAGAATTAAAATAAATCGATATTTAATGATGAACTGGATTAAAAAACCTCTCACAAAAGTAAAATTGTATTATTGGGGATAAAACGCTATTCTTTCATGCCCACTTTTAGATATTTTTTACTCAAATCAACAGAAATATACACTATTAAGAAAATAAGCAATAAATGAGATATGAAATTCTGCTTCTGTTTACAGAAATACATTCCAGGCTAAATATTATGGGCTGTAAGGAACTATGAGGGGTACAGAAGACTTTCCAATATTGGTTTACACTTGTTTAAAAATTAAATATTTATGATTAAAAAAATTAACCACTCTAGTTAGTAAGAATCAATTTATCATTTAGCAAAAACAAAAGTATTCATCACAATAATCAATCAATAAACTTGTTTATAATTGTTATACATGTGGAATTATAATTTGGTTTCAGATCATTAATTCATTACATTTTAGCTACAAAGCATACGTTTTCAAACATTTTATTATCATCATTATTAACTAAGGATTATTTAATGGGTATGTAATGTAATTTTTTTAAAAAAATTAATGTTTCAACAAAGATATATATCAAGAGACTAACAATTTACATAATAAGACTTAATGATTATTATTCAACAAGAGTGAAAAAAGGAATTCATCATATTATCATAATTATCAATGCTATGATGAAACTGATTTAATGAAACATTGAGAATAATTAGAAAAAAGTTGCAGATAATGATAATAAAAATGCTTTCCTAAACCAAAGTCCCATATTTAAACAAAAATTTCAAGGTTTGACAGTGTTTTATAATGATTTAAATGTGACAAACGTCACATTTAAATGCTACATCAAGATGCTTAATGTTGAAGAATGAAAAGTATAACATTTAAAATAATCGGGGACTATTTGGAATTAAAACATGAACATTCTATCAAAAAGAAAAATTGAATAATTGACAACAGCTAACATTAAATTTCAGGGAAAAATGAATGTAAGATAAATATATTGCAACACAGTATAGAAATAAAGGATATACATACATGCTACTTCATCAAGTGCAGTTATTATTAAAGCTGTTGCTCCTTTTTGTTTCATAATAAGCCGCACATCAATAACTTTTTCTTGCCATGACCTCCCTTCAAAATTGTAAATAATTAACACTCATAAAACAAATGCGTAAAATAAGTTTTACACAATATATTATTACACATGCATGTTGATTAAGCAAAGAAATCTGATCATTGAAGGGGCATGTTAGAATTAAAAGTAGAAAGAAGAAAGTTAATAAACTAAAAGAAATAAAAGTAGAAAGTGAATAAACAAAATTAATGCAATTAGTATAGAAAAATATTTGAATTTTTTTAAATTAAAAGATTTTTTTTCAGAAGTGTAAGATTTAATCTCTATATGTTAGTAATAGTTCCTTTTTTTCATTTCTAGAACAGTTTAAAACTAACTGTAAAGTTCTAATCTATATGTTAAAACCCTTTACTACTACAAGCCAGACAAAATATTGCAACAAATTTGTAATGTTTTTCCTTAGTATGATTAGCTCCAACATACTAGGGAGCAACACAGGAAAGTTATACAGACAGCTATGATTGATGCTGATCAATGATCTCTGGTCTTGGTGACAAATTTGGCAACAAAATGGATGATGATAGAATCTTCAGGAATTTTACCAATAAGAGGCGAATTATGAGCGACTTTTCCGGAAGCTATAAAAGGCCGACTGTCCTAGCTGAAGTCAGTTGTATGGCGAGTATGTGTTGAATCAATAACGAATTAATTAAATTAGTCCAGATATACCAAACGTTAGAGGGCAAGAGATTAATGGATTGAGAATCAAGCCATACACTGAGTTTCAGAGACAAGTATTGAAACAACATTGAGTCATGAGTTGAATAGTCAGTCTGTAAATAACGAATCAGCAGATGGGTACATCAAAAGCAAGGAGATAATGGAAAATAGCAGGCGATTGGTGAGACTTTAGCTATTGCAATTCTCTCCTTTCTGAGTTCTGTCTTGCATTTTTGTGTTCGGTTTTAATTGTTTACTACCAATTACTACTTTCAGACTGCATTTTGTTTTAAGAAGTGCTGTGTATCTCTTGAGTACATCTGGGTTGCATTTTGCATTCGTGTTAATAAAAAACATAAAAACTATGTTACCATACACTTCCAACAGTGAATTTGTCAAGTTTTAGCAAATAGTGTCACAATATTTACAGCAAAAATTTCTTACAGAAGTTTCTATTTCATAAAGAAATATTCAAGATCATTGCAAATGTTACTCAACTGGAATCTGAGCCTGAATCACAATAATGCTGAAAGCATCAAATTGGGAAACTTTGTTTAACCCATAAACTAGAGAAAAATGTAAATTAGAGCTAATTCAATTTATTGTGGTTACTACATAAAAAAAAATTAATAAATTTCAGAAAAGATAGTACAAATGAATTTTGTAAATTTTTGTGGCAATTTCATAGACATCAAACCATAATATAACTGCTGCTGCTCTCTCTTTTTGAAAAATAACGAGGCATGTGCATCTATAATGCATCAAGCATATTAATTCTCCATGCTTAATATTATTTCAAAATGATAGAATATTTTGTTGAGTCCATGAGGGATTTTCAACAAATAAAAAATATTTTTTTTTAATTAGAAAAATGATTAAATGAAAATATTAGCAATAACGTACATTTCATGCCATCCATAACATCCATTTATAAAAAAATTTAGCAATCCGTGCTCATAATGTTTAAAAATACATACACACACAAAAAGTTTTATGGAAATAACAGCATAACATCTAATCTTTATAAATCGACAAAAAAATCTCGAAGAGGGGAAAAATTATTATAAAAACACTTATTAAAATAAATTGCTTTGGGATCAGAATACGGGCAAAATTTTACATTTAATTTTGAATACCGGAAATTCGTGCTTTTGATCTCGTAACATGTGGTATGATCGATTTGAAGTTTGGAAAGGGGGAGAAGGGCGGGGAGATAGCTTAATATATATTTTAAATCGGAGAAGCTTAAAAGCTTAAAATCATAAGCGTAACAGGAGCTGGGCTTTAGTTAGGTTGCCTTTTCCCATAGTATGCAAAAACTATTTTCACTAATTATGACCATCGAAAAAAAAGCAAACATTTTCAGTAAAATGCTAAAATTTATACACATGTAAAATACACGAAATACGATGATTAATCTTACTTTTCCATAGCATGTTTTTGACTGTTAGATTTTGATTTTCATTAGCTGCTAACGATGCATCATTCTACATATGAAAAAATTCCAGTGAATTATGTTCGATAAAAAATATTTTTAAAAAATTCCAGTTTTATAATAAATTTCCCAGCCTTCTCCCTGATTTTTCCAGATCTCCTAGAATTCCCAGACAATTCTCGGTCGGGTGGCCTCCCTCATTCTAGTAAGATCTACATAGATATTTTAGAATCAGACGGGGGGGGGGGTTCCCCTTCTTTCTAGGGACAACAAAGCTTCGAAAATCCTGATTCTCCTCCAAATAAGGTAGGGGAAAAGAAAAAAAAACTACTTCGAAAAAGTAACAACTTCTACAGCTTATGGCAAAACAAAAGAAGAATACAATACTGAGGAATCAAGTTTAATTGACTAAATATTTTATTAAACTTATGAAATTCCTGCAATTAAAATTTTCTATTAAAACTAGCAGGATATTCAAGAAATTTCAAGCCTTAGTAAATTGGAACAAGTATACACTACAATAATTAAGAAAGTATAAATAATATAATTACCTGTATAAACTAAAGACATAGGTTCAATAATGTTGCTAGGAGGAGATGGTCTGTCATCCCATATCAAATCGACTAAATTTTGAGAAATTGCATGTAAGGAATGTCCTGACATTTCTAATTTGGAAGACAGATCAATCCAGTCTTCTGAAATTATAATAATGAAACATGTAAAGAGTAACTCAGCATGAATTAAGACTTTAAATAAATTAAAAATAAAATTTAAATCTCATATAAAATTATAATAAGAAAATATTCATATTTAAAAAGCTTTAGCCTTAACCAACAAATTTCCTGATCTTACCCCATGCGACTTCTAGCTATGGGATTACTTTAAGTCCAAGGTCTATTAAGGAGTTGTCCAGGACCTGGCTAAGTTGAAGGATAACATATCACGGACTGTACGAGAGATTCCTGCAGACATATTACTTTCTGCTGTTGTGAATATTGTGCACAGAATGCAATATGTGGTCCACAAGCACGGCAGCCACATTAAACAGGATTTGAATGTTTAAAATAAAAGGTAATTTTATTTCCGTATTGATTTGCATTTGTTCACATACAATTTTCTATTACACGGCGCCACATATTCTCCTAGCGGTGACTTTTGGAACTAATTTTTTTTCGCGGAATCCTTTGTCCCCCCTCTTGTTTAATCTTCCTACATAATGTGGCGTCATTCTCGCAAATAGATCGCGCTACAGAACAATGTGAGCCCACTGTCAGTTTAATAATGGCCACCCTGTGTGTGTTTATTATATATATATATACATATATATATATATATGATGATGATGATTATCTCGAAAAATCCTAATCCATTATTTGAAGCTCGGAATTCCCAGCTTAGAAATAAGTTGTAGCTTTCTCCATTTTAGCCATTTATAGGCTGAATGTTGCATGAACTTATTTGAAATGAGGAACTTCCTAAATGATAACTTCAAAGCTTTTCTTCATCTCTTTTTCTACTAATGGCCAATTTTACTTAACACCTGCTAGCTTTAAATTCGTTAGCAAAGCTGAATATGCAATTCCAATTAATTTAGCAAAATCAGCTTTGCTGCCAATAAAAGCTTCAGCTTTTTGATGATCACCTTTTTTAAAAAAAAACTAAGAATATCGATTTTTTAAACCATAATTTCAATATCAGTGCTAACAAAGTCTTGCAAGAATATCAACTGTATGGGTCAGCTGAAATTCTACGAGTACATCTTTTATCTTCCCATTACTTATTTAGAAGAAAAAGAGTTAGGGAAAGATTTCGGATTTTGAGTACTGTATTGCTGCTATTGGCAAAAAAAAAAAAAAAAAAAAATAGATTTCTTCATTTACACACACACCCTCCATCACAGTTGCTAACAATTTTAGCTGAATTACAATGAATTCTTCTCGAAGCGAAAATGTTAAAAGCGAGAAATATTTCTAAGTGAAAACATTAATTCTAGGGTTTCCGAACTTTAGAAATATAGTAAATTCTCCATAACCAAGGAAGGATATGAGAAAAATACATTCAATTGAGGTTTCATTGTATTGACCTAAGATGAATCCTTCACGTTAAAATTAGCGCAATAAACGGTTTTTAATTCTTAAATGAAATTAATCAACATTATGTTTTAAGGTAAAATAATTTAGCTTTTTACGAAGTTAGCTTTTTAAACTAAAATTTATAGTTTTCAAAAATTATATTGGAAAAATTAGCTAAAGGTGTAATTTGACAAGTTCTTAAGCTCAAATATTAAAATATTGTAAAAATAAAATTTGTAAGAAATACTAATATCACATTAAAATCTAAATGTATATCAAATTACAAATTTGAATATGCCATCTTATATTACATAATAATTTGAATGACAGAACTAACTTTATGAATTGATTCAACACTGAATGCATTCCCACGAAAAACAGTTCAGAAGCTAGAATAATATGTTGAAATTCCTTTATCAACCAACCCAGTTACAAATACAAAAGAAATTCTATTTATATATTGGTGCAACAAACTTTTTCCTCTTTTTTTAAGCAATACTGAATGACAATAACTTCAAGACAAATTTATTTGATAGTGAAGAAAGTATATCTGATGAATGATATAAAAGATATCTTATATCTTACCATATGATATAAGTAAGGGATCAATTCCAACTTTACTGCCAACCGGAAGAACCTAGAGAAAGAAAATTAATCATCTCAGAGCATAAAATCACACAATTTAATTGGCTTAACCACAAAATTTAAAAATAAATACTTAAAAATTAGAAAAGAATTCAATAAAAAAAGCCACAAAATAACATTTAATTATTTAAATACATGCTATTTATAAAAAAATTATGAAAGAAAAATGCTAATTTCACGCAATTTTGTGTAAATGTTAACATTAGAGACAAAGAATACAGCTCTTAGGAAACAAAACAAAACAAAAAAAAAAAAAAATTCTTACTTACCCTGGACAGCCATTCATGAATAGTTGGAGTTCCAGGCATGCCTTCAATATTAAAGAATTTTTTTTAATAAATTTTAAAATTAAATTTCAACATAATATGAGACTTACTGAAGCAAGCAAAAATTATCCAATATATTTACTAACCTTCTTTTAATAATGTCCAATTATTATCCAATTGCTTATCTGCTTGCTGAAAATACCGCCTTTCAGTCCACAAACTAGCATGGTTTTCCGTTATCACAGCAGTCCCTAGGGTTTTAATATTAAATTTTTAAATTAACAGTACTATCATATGCTATCAATTTATTTGTACTATCAGTATACAATAACAAACAAATTCTGAGACTGCATAACACTTTGCAGACAGTAACATATAGCAATTAACAAACTGAAGACTAATATATTAGATAAATTATTAATAACAAGATTTCTAACAGAATTGTATAATACATAACATTATTTTTTTAATTAAAGAAATAAAAATCCTACTTTTACAAGGAAATATATTAATTAATCATAGTATATTCAGATTTGTTTAAACTATATACTTTATTCAATTAAAATATATAATATTGCAAACTCAAAAAAAATATGCAAAAATATTTAAATGCCGAGAAAATTAAATTATAAGTAAAAACTCAGAAATGAAAAGTGCATTGTTTTTTTCATAGAACATAAAAATAAGGGGCATTCCTTTTTGTCTATAACTTTAACTCTGTATAATATTATCGCATATTCAAAAATTTGGTGTCAATGGAAATGACTCGATAGGACAGGTTTTAGTTGAGATAGAACAAGTTTATTAACTCGAAATTTTTTCCATTATGGCTATCAATATTTTTGTTGAATCAAATTATCACAATGAAATTAACATCTCAATAAGATTTTAAGGAATTCTGATGATAATTCTGAGATTTATAGAGTTTTGAAAAATGACTCTTTCAATGTTAAATGGGTCTTAGGAACTTTCAACGAAATCTCAGGAATTATTATGTATTTCTGAAAAGAAAAAAAGTTCACTCACTTACAGAAATATATACCATATTTCATCAAGTCATAGAATAAAAGCATGAATAAATAAAAATGAATAGTTGTTATGAATTTTTAAAGATGAATGTGCAGGAAAAAGTGAACTGTAACATAGTATAATTTTTGGGTAGTGACAAAGCTGAAATGCCGGAATTCAAAAATTTTTGCACATACCTCAAATATTTGAAATCTCATTTTTTTTTTAAATTCCTACAGTACAATTCCTACACTCACTCTTAGAAGAACTGTATATTAACTTTATATATATTTAAAGATATAGTTTTCATGCAGAACAAACTTTAACGGCCGTTATAATGCCGCAGACAATTTAATATTAAATTATTTTCTGATCTGACCATTTTAATTTATCATGAAATTTGGTTTCTTTAAAAAAATGAATGTCTTTGTCTTTGACTCAAATGATATAGAATTAAATTGAAAATGAATTTAACAGTTGGAATGCTTAATTTTTACACTTCACCAGTAGTTATTAGCAAGTAGATCAAATAGAAATCAAATGAAATTAGCACTATTTCTTACCATTCAGTAAACTGATGTAAAAATAAGATTATTTGGCAACTACTTATATATTCAATGACTTAATACTGAGAACTCATTTATAATGTACTTTAATTAGGTGGAGAGTTATTTTAAAACCGCTATACTCAACCTGTGGCCCGCGGGCCGCATGCGGCCCGCGGAGGCTTTTTGGTTGGCCCAATTATTAAACTAGGTAGTTACAACTTATTTGTAAACAACTTCAAATTTCGCGCCCTTCAAAGAGTTGGTAATTGAACGGGAAGTATGGGAATGTGAGCGATATCAATAATTTGCTTAAATTGGAAACGCAAACTATCCTAATCTATGGTTGCGCAAACGATACGGAATACGCGGCGCGGGAATCCCCTTAATGGTCTGTAATCTATGGTTGCGCGAACGATACGAAATACGTGGCGTGGGGAATCCCCTTAAAGGTCTTGTCACGCGCAAACGCGGACGGCGGGGCGACTTGCGAAGCTAAACATTGCTTGTCATGTGTAATGAGACGTGTGTTTTACTAATTGGCAAGTCGCCCCGCCGCTCGTGTTTGCGCGTGGCCAGACCGTAAGATCTATGGACCTAAGTGCGTGTCGCTTTGATTGTCGATCGAAACTAAACTTGTTATAAATTTAATCTAAATTATTAAACTAAATTTGTGTACGTACCCGCGTCCTCTGCCAAATAATAGTTTTGTTTTGTAAATTAAGTATACCTATTATTTTCAAAATAATGTCAGGAGTGTTGTCGAAGTATAAAAGAAAAATATCAAGTGAAAATAGATTGTTTCAAGATGAGTGGGAATCTGATTATTTTGTTGTGCCAAATAAAAACAACGCAGCTACTTGTTTGATATGTCGGGAAAGTATCATATTGAAGAAATACAATATTTCTCGTCATTTCACTTCAAAACATAAAGATTTCGACGAAACGTTTCCTCCCGGATTGTCTTTGAGAAATGAGAAATGGAGTTTTTTTAAGAGATCATTGCATGGCAACAAAATGTTATGTTCGCGGCATTATCACAAGACTCGGCGGTAAAAAAGCATCATATGAAATTTCTTACATTCTTGGTAAGCATATGAAACCATTTACCGATGCGGAAATTGTAAAGGAATGCTTTATTAGTGCTGCTAATATACTTTTTGATAAATACAGTAACAAAAAACAAATAGTATCTGATATAAAAAAAATACAGCTTTCGGATTCAACCTGCACCAGGCGTATTGAAGACATTTCTAAATTTATTTCCGATGATATATTAAAAAACCTAAGAAGATGCAAGTTTTTCAGTTTAGCATTTGATGCCAGCACCGATATTTCAGCAACATCGCAGTGCTCGGTGTTTGCTAGATATTGTACAGAAAACAATGAAATTCATGAAAACTTTTTAAAATTACTGCCAATGAAAGGTCAAACCCGTGGCACGGATTACCTTGATACTATTTGTAATTTTTTAGAACATCATGAAATTGATGTGCAAAAAATCGTGTGTTTGTGTACAGATGGTTGTCCTTCAATGACTGGATCCGAAAATGGCTTCATTTCATTATTTAAGAAAAAATATAATTGCAGCAATTTAATAACATTCCATTCTATTATCCATCAAGAAAACTTGGCGGCCCGTGCTGTACAACCAGAAATAGAAGCTGTAATGAAAACAGTTATCAATATTGTCAATTATATACGAGCAAAAGAACTGAACCACAGAAAATTTAAAACCCTTCTTGAAGAACTGGGAAGTGAGCACAGCGACGTTCTTTTGCATACCTCGGTGCGATGGCTTAGTAGAGGAAAGGTTTTTTTCATTACGCCATGAAATAATCCTATTTTTAGAGCAAAATAATAAAGGGTACCCAGAATTACAAAACGATGAATGTTGGTGTCTTTTAGGTTTTCTATGTGATATTACGGAAAAACTAAACAATCTCAATCAGAGTCTACAAGGTGAAAATAACTTAGTGTCCAATATGGCAAATAAAGTGTTTGCATTTGAGGAAAAGCTAAGTATTTATTATAATGAAATACAGAACAAACAGCTGCACAATTTTCCAACTATTATAAAAACCAGAGAGGACGGTATTAACATTTCAGAAGAAAACTGCTCCATAATTTCAAATTTTATAACTGCACTATTAAACGAATTTCAAAAAAGGTTTCAAGATCTCAGAAAAATAAAAAATTGTTTGTTACTTGTAGAAAATCCATGGCATTTAAAGACACCAACTATTTCTGAGTTGGCTTCAGTTTTAAATTGTAATTACTCGGAGTTGTTTGATGAATTTATTGATTTTAAAAATGACACCAACCTGGAAGTAATTTTCAAAGAAAAAAGGGAATATGTGGAATTTTGGAGCATTGTTCCCCAAAAATATAAAAGCGTGCAAAGATGTGCCCAAATAATGCTAACATTTTTTGGGTCAACGTATGTGTGCGAATCATCTTTTTCAAAGATGAAATACACAAAGAGTGTATATAGAAATAAACTGACAGATTCCCATTTGGATGATATGATAAGAGTAGCATGCAACGACAAGCCAGATATTGATAAAGTTTTAAAAAAATGCTCTCAGTTCCAAAAGTCTCATTAGATATACATATAAGTAAGTAAGCATCTTTGTTAAAAGTTCTTTTTTACATTAAACTAAATAATTCATTAGGTTGATATTACTTTTTCATTTATACACCTAATTATTTTTTACTTGCGGCCCAGGCTACCGTGACTGAAACGTGTTTGTGGCCCCTATAAAAAAAAGGTTGAGTATGGCTGTTTTAAAATATCGATAAAATGATTCCATCGGGGTTATGAAATAATTTTTCTTTGGACTTGCATTTTAAAAAAGTTTTTGAAACTCTAATTCCAAATATTGTAACATGATGAGCTTGGCTTAATTCCTTTCTATTAGTTTTGATTATATCAGATGGTACATAACAGGATGAATGTCCACATTGCCATTTATTCAGATTTATTAAAATAATTGCATAGCAATAATCTTAATAAATCTTGTAATTAGTTAATAATTGTTTCTACCAGAAAATAAATGTTCACCCTTTCAATAAATACCGATAATTTCGTTGGCTTTAAAATGTCTTTGATTTTTATCTGCATCTCATCAACAGCGACTTTTTAGTGGGGAGAATGGGTTAAACAATATATTTCATCCACTATGAAAACTAAGATTATGTTAATTTCTTAGGGCTGGATCAACTAAAAAAGAATAAATAATTGATTTTAAAAATTATTGAAATGCTGCAATATTTACATAAACAGAATTTTTTTTAAAAAATGTCATGCACAGATTAAGGATAAATCCAAGTCGTGTTGTTTGTTCCTCTGAAATTCCTGAGAAAAAAAAATCATTTTGCAATTAGCAAGCTAATATTCACTTAATGTACAGTTCCAGGCTCTTTTTCGACTTTGTTTTCAGCATAGATGTATCTCAAGAAAGGCCTGCTGAATCGAATTATTAAAAAATCTCAATTTACATAATCAAAAAATTTTGAAATAATAGTTAATTAACTCAGTTAACCAGTTTGTCAATTTAACAAACTAGTTCCCTGCAGTTCCAGACAACACCAAATTTGTGAAGATGCAATAATAAAGTTACAAAGGCATTTCTTTATTTCTTTGTCGATGACTGTGTGAAATTCAACTCTGAAATTAAATATGATCAAACATAATTGCCACGACTATACTAGTTTTGAAGTACAGTATGATAAGTTAATGATAAAACAGCATTATTTTAAAATGAAAGTTGAATGACAAGGGGAGGTTATCTCCTGAAAAGATAATTTTCAACTTTCCACATCAGGTCTGAGCAAAGGTATCAAAGAAGAATGTTCATTGTTAGGGAATTTTCTCATCTGAATGTTGTGCTTTCGTACATATGAATAACAGAAAAGTCTGAATATCAAAATTAATCAAATGGCTGCTTGATAAGCATTTTTAAATCAAGTCACATACTTGGAATAACAAAACATTTATCCATTTGTAAATTCAGCTATCAAAGCTTTATCCTACCTCCCATCCTGCTTCAATTTGCTGCACATACAATTGAAAATTGCTAGAATGTCTCAAAGTAATATCTATTAATGGTGATTTTATAAAATTAAAAATCGTTTGCACACATTGCATTTCTCACATTCAACACATTTAACATAACATACATAAGTTAAAACATACCAGTTGTACCAGTAAATCCTGAGATAAAAGCTCGACGCCGGTCACAAGGGGCAAGATATTCACTCTAAACAAACAATAAATTCAATAAATCTAATGTTCATGAACGTCAAAAGTAACTTTATGAAAATTTTAAATTTTGACGAAAACAAATTTTGATTAAAGCTTCCCAAAATAATTAAATATTCCACACACTATAATTTAAAATATTTTGGAAGAAAGTTATTGGATGAGGTTACATGGCAATAGAGCAAGGTTTGACTAAACAGAACCAACTGAATGGTAAAACTTGAAAACAAAATCCTAAAAACTAAACAGCAATTTTCCCAACAATATAAAATTTAAGTAGGGAAAGCTACACACAAAATCAAAAAGATAAAATATTTCTAAAATTAGTTTAAAATGCTAAAATTTCAATGATACAATTTTAACTGCAATGTTAAAAGAAAAAGGGGGATTAATGGAATCTTTTTATTTGTTCTTTACATATATCTGCCATGAACAGGGATATTACGCAATTTTGAGATAAAAAGTCTTAAAATTTACAAATCTATAAAGACTCTTTATAAATCGCTCCCAGAGGATTGTTCAACCAAGACAAATCAGAACTGGCAGAGAGGAGCAGTTGTTGCTGCTGCTACAATAATAGGGTGTGTTTCTTCGATTGTATTGATGTGAATTGCAGTCTATCAAATACTCGTTTTCCAATGATTTGATTTTTTCTATGACAAACTGAGATATGGTTTATAGACATTGTTCATAATTTAAGCTTACAATACGCGATTTGAGTTGTCATCAGTTGTGGTATCAACTGGCTGAACAGAAATAGAAGAATCATCAACTTGCACGGATTCATTGTGTCAAACAGGAAGGGGTGAATTTATCCAAAACTTTGATTTGTATTATTTTCCTTATATCTCACTTCCATTGATTTTTACTTTTATTCCTTTCTTTTTGACTACATTAAGCTGAGAAAGATCCTGTGAATCATACAAGGTAAGAAGGGGTTTCAGAGAGTAATTCTTATAAATATAATTTATCATCTAATCTAATCACTGAATTTTTTTATTAGATTCAGAATTAGTTGTTTTTAAACCGTTATTATTTTCTATTTTTGCTTACATTGTTTTCTTAATAACTACAGTCTCTGTTGAGGTTAAATTTGAGGGATTAGCAGAAGTATCTTCTCTGAAAACAAAACAGATTCTAAATGTCATTTTCAGAGTGATAAAATTAGAATCTCGTTTATCTTTGAAGAATTAGATTCAGGTACAAAAGAAATGCCGGATGCTAGTCTAAGAATGAATGATGAACTCACATGAGCTTTTCAGTACACAAGTATGAGATTACTTGTTTACACTGCATTGAAATTATTTCTTTCAAGTCGCCATTTACAGACTTATACACAAAAAGAAGCTGTACACAAATCTTGGGACAGACACGTGGTTCTTGCCTTTTGCAATCAATGCTATCATGTTCAATTTCAGTACACTGGGTATAAGTTAGTGCTCTGTGACAAGGAGCTTTAAAATATCCAAAACGTGGGCACTGATAACACCTCAATGGGCTCGGAATGCAAGATTTTATGGTATAACAAAAGTAACCTACCCAAGAAATATAATTTTTAAAAGCCAAAATAAGATTCCTGGTTCTTAAAATATGACCATTTTTTATTTAATCAAATACCAGTCACCCTTTGACAGCACATTCCATTCAAGATCTTATCTATTCCACTACAATAGCTCAATTCTTCTATAGGAAAATACTCTTTTAGAAGAATTGAACTATCTTCCATCCATCCATCTGTGAAGACTAACGTAAATGGAAATTGTTGACAGTTTTCTTAAGATGATTTGATTCTTCCAACTTCAACCAATAAGCCAAAGGAGTGAAATTTCTGTATGGAGTTGATGTCACTAACCCAAACTAAAATAGTCTTTTCTACAAAAATTGGTGAAATTGAATTAAAATGTTCACTTGGTGCAGATATTCTTTTTAGAGTTAAAAACTGCAACGAATGTTTGACATGTCTGATCCCCATTAAAAGGGGAGGGGGCTAAAAAGTCTTATATTGTGTGGTATATAAATCAGGCTTCATGGCATAGTCCACCAAACAAAAACCCAAACTTCTGCTATGTTTAGTGGTGGCGGGGTGGTCGGTTGTATGCAAGAAAGAAAGTCCACCAAACAGTCCAACAAGATAAGGCAGCCATCGGCTTTGGAAACAGCCAACCTTGGCCACCTAAAAGCTGACAATAACCTATACACTTGGAATCGCCACTTGAAACAATAATTAAACATCACAAGCCGATGAGAATGACCCCTTTGCTTATTCCCTAGCAGGCTAATCACTCAGATGTAATCTAATATATAAAAAGCAATGATTTACCCTTTTAAGTATTCTAAATTATTATTTCAAGATTTCTAAATCCTTCATGCTATAGCAAATTTCATCAGAAATAAAATATAAATAAAATTTTAAACACAATGTCTCATTTCAAATCTAATAACCATCGAGACAGAAGAATTAACTGCATTGCTAGTTGGAAGTTGATATAGTAAGTAGTAAAGATAGTAAAGTTGGACATTTCAGAATTAAAAGCTATTAGCAATAATTTTATAGACATTTTACAAGTTTAGTGTTTTGCAGCTCATTAAATAAATTTTTAAAATTATTAACATTACTTCAGTCTTAGATTTTTTTAAATGACAATTAGTTCATAGTTTAAATTGTTTTGTTTAATTCCTTATTTTCCATAAAGCTAAATGTCAATTCGATTTTCTAAAAAGTGTAACATTCATAAAAAAAAAAATACCTGATGTGCATCGGTACATGGAATGATATAAGCTTGTAATGGGTCCGAGACATAATTGGTATTCTTTAAAAGAGCTCGCATTCTTTTCAATAAAACACCAGTGTTTTTCATTGCCATATCCAAAGGTTCAGATGTTGAAGCACCTAAATAAATGTAAATAGTGAACACATATTTTATATATCAATAAAAAATGCAAAAAGACTAAAGTGTTTTATTTTTAAAACAAACTAATACTACTCTTCTGAGAGTTAACTTAACCAGCCTAGGCCTAAATTCCGGTGTATCTGGGAATGTTTAAGGAAGAAAGAAAATAGAATTTTCAAAAAATCTGAGCAAATCAGATTTCTAGAGTTTGAAATAGAAATGAACTTAAAGAAAATTTCCAAAAAGTACTCCAATGAATTTAAAGAACAAAAATATAAATTCCAAGACAATCATGTTTTTTTATATAATACAGTTACATAAGTAAAGTTCTGTTTTTAATTGTTGTTCACTGAATATAAAATATTGTTTGTCTATTTCTTTAGTTAACAATGTTATTATCATTTATCTTGCTTTATACTAAAATTCTTAAACTAAATATAAATCATTAAAATTAATTCCAAGGTTTAACCTCAGAGAATACAGAAGGCTACGAGTACATATAATAAAGATATTGATTTTCATTAAAAAAAAAACATTCACAATGACAATTTTAGTTTCATTATAATGGAAGATTATTCCTTTAGAGTCTAAATCAACCAAAAAGAAACTTTAAAAATTTGAAGAAATGTACAAATGAAAGGTTAAAAATGAAATTGCCTTAAGTTAACAAACATTCTGCAGATCAGAGGGCATATTTAAAAAAATTTTTTTCAAGTTGCAATAACATCCAAATTAAGAAATTCTAAAAGAAAACTACAATCAAGAGAAATACACTCTGACACTACCTAAAATATCTCAGTAAGCCATATTTTTAATGCAAATGTTTAATATTTATAAACACATTTCAATAAATGATGTAAATGGTTATATTGGATATGAATGGCAAACTTGTAAATTAGAAATCTAGTCTTATGAGATGAAAGTCAAGATCTCGCAAGCTTACTGCATCAGAATTGAAATTACATAACAAAAGCTAAAGCATATTGCCTACTACAAAAATTAGAAACTGAAATGATGAAATTTATAAGGGAAGCAACAGCACGAAATACAAAATTCTACAACACAATGGATTATTTTTTATGTTTAAGAGAATGTACTTAAAAATAATCAAATTTTTAAATATAAATTTAAAAAATAAATTATAATAATAAATTTTTTTCATGTCAAATAAATTCAAAATGTAAATTATATTTTGCATGACAATCTAAAACATAACATGTTTCAATCCAAAATTTTTTATTTCAGTTATAGAAACGATAATCTTTTAATAACAATTAAAATCTTTGACTAGCAAATCATGAATTCAATAAAATAAAGCTTCAAAAAACTTGAAATAAGTAAAAACTTAAGAAATTAATTTTCAAAATAAACAAAATGACAAACTTTTTCTTACATATTCTCATCTGAGGTAGTACAACAATAAACACACATGTCATTTAGACAGAAGATATATATACTTTTACACAATTCTGTGAAAAAGAATTGTGTAAGGGTGATAATAATTTAAAGTTACAATTTCAAAAATCTAATATTTTAAAACAACTGGTCAAAATGAATCAATATTTTAGCAGAACAATCGTGGGGTAGTGGAATTTTGTTCCACAAAGGAAAATAGTTCCAAATGTGCTGATAGATGGTGCTGTTAGGGTTCACATTATCTAACAATATGTAAATTACTTATGTAGCATGCACTCTACAGACACAGCTGCCATAAAAATGCACCAGCTCTTTGCCTGATTGTACCATCATGATTCAGACTATGAAGGATCGCTCTCTGCTCTAGAAACTTTTTCATAAGAACAATGATTCTGCACTTACAGTTATCAGGAAATTTTTGAAATTAAAATCTGTAAAATCTGGTTCAATAACCACAAATATTGGCACAATGCATTCGCAAACAGGCATTTTATTAATTTTTCACATTCTTGAATAAAGATTCCATGAAGAATCCCTATTTCAAGAAGATTTTAACTAAAATTGATTAATGAGTGAAATAACCCTTTAAAATTTTTTTAAGTATAAAATTGAAGAAAATCATTCTCAAAATAAAGATGTCTGCAGATGGTTTGCAAAAATTATTCTACATTTATCTATAGCATCTTTGGTGTATTTAAAAAACAAAAGGGTTAATGATCGACTTCACAAAATTCTTACGAATAATTTCAAATCTAAAGAACTAGAATTCATTAAGTATTCATGAAATAAGATTCAAACTGTCATTTCTTGAAAATTTATGGAAATACCCGAATGAAAAATGAAGATGAAATACAACAAATTCAGATGCAAATGATGTAATGTTTAGAATTATTGATCTACATCCTTAAAGTAAAATAAGCAGCAATTAATTAACTGCTAGAACATCATAACAATTTATTAATGATAACTTATCATGTTCTACATTTTATTTTTTTAAAAAGTCATATAGCTAATAGGAATGTAAAAAACAAAAAAAAAAGAACAATGAACAAAAGAAACTAATACTGCTACTAATAGAAAAATTGGATAAATTATTAACTCTCATATCACAGGTAAAAAGACATCTAAAGAGACAAAAAATGAATTAAAGATTTTTTCCTTCTATACTTAAATAATGACTTTCAACAAACTTACTTTTATGAACTCACATTTCATAAATCCTGCTGTTGCAGCTGTTCAGTACTAAGGATCCAGCCTTCATTACTTAGGATTCTAATGAAACACGCATGCAAAGCAACCACTTCTGAAGATGTAAATTTCCTACAATTTAGCAACAATCACAAAAAAAGAAATAACAAGCAAGCTGCATGCTCTATTAACCAAAAAGCACATCACACTACAATTCTATGCAAAAAAAGAAAAATCAAGCAAAATTTATGCTTAATATATTCATAGAAAGAATGAGAAAAAGCAAATTGGCTTTTCTAAAAGCAAATTATAACTAAATAAGTAAATAAAATATAAAGAAACATTTGACAAAAAATATCTTTACATCTTTGGAGTAATTTACTTACTATTAGATAATAACCAATCTTCATCAGGGCTCAGCTCTCTGAATGGAACAAGAGCAGGCATCCCTCTATTCTGTGTGCGTTCCACTGCTTTAATAGCAGATAAAGATGGTACCATTGTAGCAAGAGCAGCCATTTGAGGATTAACTGCTAGATATTTTAAAGTTTCAGTGAACAAGGTTGGAAGTGGAGTTATTTCTTCTTGAGAACGGAGTTTCAAATCTGAAACGACTTGGTCCACTTTGTTGCGCCAAGCATCCGGAGGGTGGTTGTGTTTATTGTTTGCTTTTTTAATACGACTATATACAGTCACAGCTCTACCTGGACACTGTCGATCTCTAGCACATCTCCAGTACACAGTACCCTCCTTTCCATCACGAACCTTGTTGTAACGATGCCCTTCATAAAGAAGAGCTATTCCACCTCTTTGAGTAGCAACATACTGGCATTCCATTCTTTAAAAAATAATAAATATTTTTGTGTTTACCATGATTATGAATTGCCAAAAATGTGGCATTAAAATTAAAGCAAATTTAAACAAAACATAATAGTATATTTTAAGGTTACTGAATTATTTCATACTTTTATTATATATTACAAACAATTACTTACAAAAAATTATAATAAATGATTACATTTTTTAAAAAAAAATTATCAAGACTTATAAGACAAATATTTAAAAGTGAATTTCAAAATAAAAACTAAACAGAGCATTTAGAATGAAATTGAAATGCCTGATTTAATGAGTGAATTATTTTCTGATAAATTAATCATTGCAAAAAGAATTTCTTTTGTTAAAAATAAATTTGAGTAAGATTGTACGTCAAAAATTAATAAGTGATTAACCCAGCTGTTCTTTTCCTATTTACTATACAAATGTAATATACAAAATTAATTTGAGCACTAAATACTACTTTTCTATGAACCTGTATTTTCTGTGTTATCAAAAACATATTTTTAAATGTAATAAACAATAAAATTGAAAAATTATATAAAAATATCTTAATTTAAAGCGTATACATCCAAAATTTTTAAAAAATACATCACAGCATTTTTAAAATTTTACCTCCCTTAAATCAACTATTTTGGACAAAAATATGCAACACGAAGCATGCAGTTATATTTTTTTATAATTTCTCAATAGCATGTCTCATTTATTCTTATTATTTGATAGACTCTACCTGAATTATGAATGTTTATTACTCAATTGTAAATTAACACTAAACCTATCAACATTTGATATATACCAGCTTCTACTGATGACAGCCAAATGACCATTTCAAATAAATATTTCCACCAGTTGATTATAAATAATACAGAATTTAACATGGCCCATAAAATATAAAATTATTGTCACATAATAATTAGAAAACTTTTTGTTAAATATATTTTTTAGGCTTTTATATTTTCAGAAAGGAGAAAAAAATTATATTTTACTTCAGTTATTTGCACATATATCATTCTTAAAATTCCTTCATTATCATACTTTTTATAGATGAAAGGTCTCTTCCATGAATATTTTCCACAATTTTTTTTATAAGTAGATTTTCTTTCCTCCCCATTATTCAATTTGGAATGTCTTTCAGAAACTGCAATGGAATTTCCTGAAAATCTCCATTGCCTTTTGTTTCCTGTTCTTGTAAATTTGGTATTTGTTTAGCTAAACAGTTCCATCAACTGAAATTTCAATATTCTTATTTTTTCACATTTCTCATCAGAACTAAAGAACAATCTCAATCTTTGTCACTCACAATGATCTTTCCTTCCTTATAAATTTTAAATAGCTCAATGCCTAAAAGATTATATATGCTATCTTCATTCCCTGAATGTCCTTCATCCATCTCAGAGCTCGGCTTCTTCTTGTGTTATTTATTTCTTCAAAAAATTTCTTTTGATTGACATTTTTGAATTTAGTTTCTGAATATGTGTTTGAATAATCCATTAAAAGTAAAATATAAAAAGTACTGATAATTATTTTTATTTATTTATTCATCATAAAAAATTTATAGCTGATTATTATTACAAATACAAAAAATCACACAGCAAATATTTGTAATACCATGTAGTAAATAGCCAGTAATCAAATTTGATTCTTTTTCCCTCGAGTATTACCATTAACAAGTGCTCTGCATCTGACATAAAACAAACTGCACATTAGCACATAGCAAATTTCTAAAACACAACCAGATGACAAATTAGGGACAAGTTTTAAATTTCAACACAGATAACACAAAACGTATATAGATATACATATACAGATACAGAAACATATACAGATATAAAATTTCATACATTTTCTAGAAGTGACAACCTGTATACAGTAGAATATATATAAACATTAAAAAAGTGAGCAACAGATATTGAAAACTTAAATAGTTAAATATTATAGAGAAAGTTCAAAGAAAAATGAAAAACTGAAATTTAACCATTTATTGAATCTCAAAAGTAGTCGTTTGGCCACTCTGGTAAATTTAATGTTAATAATGTAAGTTGGTCGTTAAATCTTTTGATCTATTACCCATTGTCATTCAACATTATGCAACTCTTCATTTTTAAGGGGAAGTTCTTTTTTTAGCTTTCTTTGCTTTTTTTAGCTTTTTTTTTGAAACTTTCTTTTATTAGCCGAATTTTTCTAAAAACAGCCTTTTATTAGATAAATTGTTTTCAATTCATTTGGTATTTAGGAATTCCCAGAGAATAACTGCATTGGAACCAAAACTATTTGATTCAATAATAGATATCAATAAAAATTGGGAAAATAGTCAATTGTACCAAACTTAAACATCCAGAAGTAAATGAAGAATGACGAGCTATATAATAAGAATAAATTTATACAAAAAAAATGCTTGAGATATTAAAAATATTGTAAAATCATTACACAAAAAGCAAATAACAATGACAAGAATGAAAATTAAATTTCAAAAAATGCTTTAAAACCATATTTCTATAGAAATGAGTCAAGCCTGAATATTTCATTTTAGAAATAGATCAAATTTGTAGGATGTAATCACATGTACTATTATGCCTTTAAATTTTTATGTCAGATCTTTCACAATTTCTTCATTATCCCCTGTCAGTTTTTTAGTTTAGATTCTTTACTAGTACAAATTTATGCTTTTAAAACAAATGACGTTTCAGAATAAAACAATATGTTAATGCCAAATTTAAATGATTTATTATTACCAGCCATCAAAAGAATTGATTTCTTATCGACTGAAACATTTTCATAAAGAAAAAAAATGTGGCTGAATTTCTAGCCACTTTTATGAAATTACTCAATTCAAAAAAGAAGTACGTTTGCACCTCCTTTCATGACGAATTGATTTATAATCAAATCAAACACTAAGCAAGGATTTTCATCCTTTCTAGTAGCAGTAGTAATATGCTATGTATGATTTTAAGTCAAAACAGCATCGAGTCCTACTGACCTAAATATTAATGTTAATACCATTTGAAAAAATTTATAGCAAATATATAAATAAAAGAAAATCTTTCTCATAGAAATAGCATAATTTCCTCACAAATAAAATCATAAAATATCAACCAAATAACTTAATATCATCATTTTTCATAAGCTATATAAAAATATTTCAAGGCATAAAAAATAGCAGGATTGATATTAATACAAAAAATGCCTAACACCAAAATAATAAAAGAGGCCCATTTGAGATAAAATAATAATCTGTAGAGAAAAATTAAAGAAAGATTTATGAGTATCATTGCCATTAAATTCTAAGTTTAATATTTAAAAAAAAATAATAATAATAATTCATCCTTACGTGCTGCATGAAAAGCAGATTCACTATATATAGTCTTCACTTTACTTCACAAATCCATGACGGAGTTTACTCTCTCCTATCCTGTCTAATCTGCTTTCATTAGACATCAGCAATCAGGGCATGAATTGGAAAAACAAGTAGAAATTGAGGCACTAAAATAATGAGAAAATGCTTGTTATTTCCACACTGCCATTTTGTAAACTGATAAATTAAAAAAGGCTTTTAAAATTTAAGCATTTTAAATATTTAATATATCTTTAGAACAGTTAACATTTTTATTTATTACTGAATTTTTTGGTAATTAGCATCAGTTTTTTCACACACTAAATTATAGTTGCCCTTAGAATAAATACTGGGCCAAAAATAAAATGGATAATTAAAAAGATGTAAACTTCTCTATTCATGTAATTTTTCTTCGACCATTTTTATTACAATAAGAAACAAATAAGTTTCTTAAGATGAATTTAAAACAACAAAATCAATTATATGTGAAAAAGTTATATGAACCAACAAAATAATAATTTTTGGTTTCTAAAGAAAAAGCTAATTTACAGCCAGATAGCAATACTAGAATGAATCTTATAACTAACCATCATAACATAATTCAAATAATATATCAATAAAGGTAATCATCTTGATGAATAAAAGTAATGATTAAACATTGAAAATGCTAATAATAATTGTCTCACTCTTAGATCCACCATTTAATAATCGTATCAATTACAATATTTAATCCTCATATTATCACAAAAGCAGACTGTATGCCTCAATGTTATGCAGTTATTTTCTCTTAAAACCTATTGTGCTTGCATTGCCCTATTCCCTCTCATGAGGCAGAAATTTGCAGGTGCTATAAAACTGCAATACATAAAAAAAAATTCTCCTGAGAACTTGCTAGATTTTGAGATCATAACAAAAAGACTCATTATAATGCAACAACTCCAGATAAGTATCTACTGATAAAAGTGGAAAGGATACCACAGCCAATTTTCTATCATCTAATTGATCATCATTACTTTTTACATAGAATATTCCTAGTTACCATGTTTTATATAATTAACACTTAAATATACTAAAAATACTGTAACAAGTTCTATAAACATTAATAACATACATTATAAATGCAATTATAATAATGAAATCAATATGTAATCACAACAAAAATAGATTTAAGAATATTTTTATTATTAGTGAATCACTTTTATTCAGTTAAATAAAAAATGCAAATGAACATAAGCAGAATAAATCAATAGATTACAAAATACTTTTTTAAAATGTTAAATCAAAAAGAAAAATTATACCTTGTGACTCACTTTCAAAATCATGGTTTGTTCTTCGTTATAAAACTTTTATTTCCTATTCATTATGCGTTTCAAAAAAATACTCATTCATGGTTTTGTTTATTTATTTATTTTGAAATCAGATGAAAAACAAATCGTACATTTAGTCAAAAGAGCTTGTAACGAATAAAATTAATTATTGCAATATTATATATTAAAAAACTGAAATGGGAAAAAAACATTTGGGAATGTGTTCTGATATAAGGCTTGAATTTTAATGATATCTGTAATATTAAAGAGTAATTTTTCCTTTTTTTTACAGTATGGGTTATAAAAAATCACAGTAAGAAGACAGTAATAATAATTTCTAGAAAATTTTAATATTATTTTGGGAAAGAAACCTCACTACATCATTGACTGTACAGAATATTGATGGTTTATGTAAAAGATAACTACAGAAATGGTAATTTCAATTCCTCATTCATATGTAATAGAAATTGAAAGCAATCACCATCTTTTCACAAACCTAAAATAATCAAAATTGATGGTCAGATCAACTTACAGAATTAAAGTTCAAAGATCAGAAAAACAAAACTGTCAAATCAGCCCAAAATCTGTTCCCTTGATTAAGGTACTTTTTTTTACTGTTTAATTTTTCTAATGTAAAAAAATTTCTTTCAAAGAAAAGGGGCACTATAACTATATACTAACATAATTTAAGTAAAACAAAAAATGTTAGAAGTATGAAACAAATTTAATAGACTCAGCAAGACCTACCTACCTAACCTGAATAGATTTTGCACATACCAGTGCTATATTACTTAGTAGGAATAAAATATTTAAACCCGTGCATTGACAAGAAGCTGTAAAAATATTTTAACCAATTTCAAGTTTTTATTACTATATTTAAAATGTTAGTCAAATTTCATAATAAAATGAACAGAAGTGTTCAAAAAAAAATGTAGACTTTCAAAAATTATTCCATTTTTAATTGTGATGCTACTCATTTCAACCACCTTATTTTCACGTTGTTTTTCTAATACAGGGTTGTCATTCAAGCCAGGAAAAAAATTCCTGTATTTTCTCTGTATGTATACGCAGGATAAATGGAACTATGCAAACAGCACTCATGTGTTAGAATAATTATACCCTCACTAGTTCCCTAGGTTTTATCAGAGGAAAAAGCAAAGGGAAATAAGCAATAATTTGAAATTAAATGAAACAGCAGTATTAAATGAATGAATGTTTATAGACAAAAAAAGTTCACTTCATTATTGCCTAGAATAAAACAAGATTTGGTTTTCAAAAAATATAGATCACTTTCCCATGCTCTCTTGATTTAAAGTTGTCAAAAAAATAATGCAATAACACAAAATACCATTTTTAATAACATGATACATATAATGATTACTTTAAAAATATTACAAAACTTCTTTTTCCCAATTTATATATTTAAGCACCAATTTCAGCAACCACTGCAGACTTTTCACCCATCAGTCTCTTTTCATCCCCCCCTTTACAACAATTTATAAACCTGCTTTGTGCTTACTGGACTCTTCTTTCTCTCCCCGCTGAATTTTATGCTTTTCAAAATTGTTATAATACCTTGTACATACAATTTTTGCACACAGTATCAAATCTCTTGAGATTAGAACATTTAAAATGCATGCCTTCAATAATGTTTACAGCATCGTACACAGGACAATTAAAGAATCTTCATTCAGAATTTCAACCAGCATATCCTTGTTGACACCAAATACACTTTTCATACACCAAATACACTTTCTTGGCATGTAAGAATTTTTTTTTTCTTTGCAACTACCCAAAATCAGAAAATTCTCACAACCATAAAATATTGGAAATCATTTTAATGAATTTTAGTTAAATGCGTCGAGCCATTTTATAATACTCACTTTTTAGGTTTTTAAAAAATTTATTACTTTTAAGGGTTTTATTCCCCCCCCCCAGAAATTTCAAACTGATTTCTTTCATGTTCTAAATATGTAGTGGAAATTTGCATTCTGAATAAAGAAATTAATATGAATCAAACATTGGCTTTCCTCATAATACTGTAGTGTCATCAATAAAAGGAGATTTAAACAAGATGCAGCTTTTAAATAGTCAACATATTTTATATGCATTCAATTATTATATTATATATATATATATACAGTACAGTTTTTATCACAAAGATGAAACACTATGGTAAAAACTGTCTTCTTTGAGATACAGAAGGTTGATAAAAATTCAAGTAATTGTAATCACTATTACAGTACTGGTGTTTTCTCTGTTTTTTAAAACAGGACTGATACATTAAAAAAAAAAGGATAAGCTTCCACAGTTTGACAGCAGTAAATGGTGTTATATTTTCAAATCTATGGTGATCTTTTCTTGCAATGTTTCAACAGATCAGCATTTGTAATGCAAAAAAAACTACGAAATTTAAAATTCCCAGTACTTTTCTTTGTTTGGGAGGGGGGGATCAAAATTCCCTGCATTTTCTCTATTTTGTGAATGATTTTTAAATTCTGTGTTTCCATTATATTCTAGTTCTGCCATTACCTTACAAAATTTGCATCATGCTTAATGACTTTTTTTAACAAAATTAACAAGGACTTATCAAGGAAAATCTCAATGTTAATACTGCTATGCTTTCTGATAAGTTTGGAAGCAGTTTTATTTTATGCCTAAAATATAAAATAGATTTCTCATTAAAAGTTTCTTTATTTTCAAATAAATAAGAAAAAAATCATAATATTTCCTTTTTAGCACAGTCAATTCATTTAAATGATTTTAATCAATTGGTTCTTATTAATAATTTGAAATTAGTTTCACTAATGCAGTTTACTGCAATTTTTAATTACAGTGGTCACTTATACAAACTGGCATTGATTAATATATTTACCACAAAACTGGATATCAATCCATATTTTTGGTGATAAAATTTTATGCATCTAACCCAATTGCATTTTCAGTTTGACACAAATCTAAAATATTTGCAAAAAAACGTAAAATCAAACTTCATACCGCCTTTTGAATTATCAAATTCACAGGCAAAATTTTAAAAGATAAGTTTCATTTCATTGCTTTTTCTTTTTTCTGTGCAGGTGTATGTACTCAGGGAGGTTTCTAATACTCAAATTCATTAAATCAAAGACTTAGGAATTCTCACAAAATAATATATTTCATATATGAGAAAGCCAAAAAAGGTCTTATAAAATATATAAAGATAAAATCAGAACAGAATTCCTACTTCTAGCAAAGAAAAAAAAATCAAAGGCTTACAAAGTCCTTTTCAGAAAACTCAAAGATTATAAAATTACATTATTTGCAATTCTATATTTAAAGTAAAAATAAAACATTTTCCTTATTAATTCATTAATACTTTATTATTTCCAAATGATTAAGGGAAGAACACCAAAGATTTGTTATGCTCATCTTCAGTTAACAAGATATGACTTGCAGCTCAAAGTAAGTTTTAAAATCAAAGTAAAAGTATCTTGCAAACTACCCACTACACAGCAACTATTAAATGCTAATTTCATACAAATTATTAAGGAGATCAAACTTTGTACACACATTTACTATTTGAACTGAAATAAAATTAACGAGTTTCACTCCTCATAATTTTACTTTCCACCAACGATTGGCAAAATGATGAGGAAAATGCAAAATAAATATAATTTAGAAATTATTTACATTTAAACAAATGAACTGGAAACAACATGTAATTCAAATATTTCAAAATTATAGGTTAAATTACACTGTTAAAATTTTATTTTCTAAATTTATTTGATTTTGCTAGCACTCAAAATTTCTATTATCTTCTATTTTTTCAATTAGTCGCCCACAGATTTCTTCAATTTAAAACTCTATTCAGTTTACCTCCTCTTTATTTCAAATCATTAAACTTATCAGCAATAAATTCCCTTTTCTTGTACTTTCCACTATTTTGAGATCTTTGTTTCAATATTTTTTAAAAATATTTAGAGCACACAATTTTGATGCAAGTATAACTTCTTTTGTGAACTGATGATTCTCTAATTGGCCACTTCTTGCCCTCCTTCAGCAGAAACCAGATGTTTTACATTTTCTTTAAGCTTTTCAATCAATATTTTTATTAAAGAAAACTTCCTTATTCAACCAAAGTCTGACCATAGAATGCTATCATCAGAATTTTAATTATTTCTCAAAATTTCTCTAATCTTTTGTCTATTTTGAAGATAACTTGTCAATTCAATTTTTGAATGCTTCAAAACTTACAAATTCTATTGAAATATAAAACACGCCACTCCAGAGTTCAATTCAATTAAAATAGAAATACATTCATTTTCCCCCAAATCAGAAAAACAGAATTAATGAATTTCATCTCATGACAGCAGGGGTTTGTTGTACTGTTCTCCTTTGAATAGTTTAGGTTAGAAGATATGCTGATTGATTTGATTTTCTGTTATATGTGAATGATGAGTTGAAATTACAACTCCTATAGATAGATATCTTTCAAATGAACAGTCAATATTCTGTTCAATCAATGATGTAGCAAGGCTTCTTTCCCTAAATGTTATTTAAGTTTTTATTTACAAAATATAATTTATTAATAATCTTTTTTCTATGATTTTTTTAGTCTATATTTTAAAAAGAAAAAAAATTATTCATTAATATTACATATACCATTGAAATTCAAGGCATATATTAATACAATACCTGTTTTCCTGTTTTCTTATTTCAGCTCATATGTATTACAGTGATTAATTTTATTTCATAATAGCTCCTGTGAATACTTGTTTGGATTTTTTTCATCTGATTTTAAAATGAAAAGAAAACCCATTCATGAATGAGTTGCTCATACTTCTACATCTAGTGAATATTAAGCATAAAAGAAATTATCCAAAACTACAAATTTAGGTTCATCCAAAGTTTCTGACTTTCATGTTTCAAATCTGTAGAATGTTTTTCCAAAAAAAAAAAAAAAAAATTGATTAATAAAAAGTTTAGAATTCCCCTCCCATAGAATTCAGTATTAATATTGTTGATAACATGCAAATCCTTATTTTTAAAAAATAAAAGGAAGGCCATTTACAATTCTTAGGCTTTCAAGAAAATAAATTTACATGATACCAAAAGTTTTCACACAAAAACCGATTATTTTTTTCATATCCTATGTTAAAATTGAATTATCTATATAAAAAAGGACTATATCTATATAAAAAGACTTTGTTATAATAAACTGTCCTTTTCAACATTTAATACCAAATTAATCCCAATTGCAATTGCTCATTCAACAATAGCTGCATTCATAGACACCTGGTTCCCAAAAATTTCTTAAATTTTCAATACTCAGAAAATCTGAAGTTTTAGCCAAAGTTTTGAATAAATAGAGCATGTTAGATAAAAAGGATTCAAAATCTTAGGCAAGCTATAACTGTTCACATTCATTAACAAAGCTTTTTTTTATAAATGTGTTTTCATTCATTAAGTCAAAATTTTCCCACTTTATTGAGAGACTAGCCATCAAAATAGATAAAATCATTCTCAAATTCAATTTTTCCATAGAGCTGGTAACATATTTTTAGCAGCAGAAAAGCTCATTAAAAATGAAGTCACATATCCAGGGTCAGCCTCCTTGTATTCATTCCAAAACAGTAAATATAAATTCATTCCCCTAGTTTCCAAGACAGGTTGAATGTCCATTAAACATTAGATTATATATAAGTCTAAATAATCTTTATATATAAGATTAGTAAGACTTTTAAACAAAATACCCTGACTATACGGATAAATTTCAAACATAAATTCATCCTTACAAGCTCTATGAATGGTAATTCACCTCACACTTCTAAGACAATTTCAGTTCTACATTTAATGCCTTATAATATTATCTCCAGATTCCAGGTCTTTTTAAAATTCCTTCCTTGCCCAGTAATCTTGTTTCCTGCAGCATATTTCTACTTCTCTCAAACTACATGGAAGGAAAAGATTAGAAAATTATTACTATCCCACGTGAACATCCTTTTTTTGTTCATAAAATTCTAAAGGTAGAAACCAAGTCTAGTTAAATTGTTGTCAAAATGTAGAAAAAATACATTTATTTATGCTGGCCATTTGGTTCTAGGAAAAAAAGGCTCCATGTGAGAAAAAATTGTCTCAACAATTTAATTTTTTTTAAAGATATGTTCAGCAGAGAAAATTGTCAAATTAAAATTTTTGACAACTGCATTACTTTTGAAAAATTCAGCTTTGTCAAAAAAAGAATTGTTGAAAAATGACTATAAGTACTTTTCCCATTTGTATAAATTTACTATCTGGAAAAATCCTATTTCCTATTAGAAAATTCTGTTCAACAATTTCAGATAATATGACTGTCATAAAAAGTGGTGAAGATATAATTTTAAAATGGAACAAAATCTTAGTGGTCACTGATCTCCCAATACTGTTTAATAATAGCATTCCTGGATACAAGTCATCAAAAAATGTGTTCACTTTTCCCCCTTGAAAATTGACTATTATAATACCACATAAAGTTGTTGAGCTACATTTTAAGGATTGGGTTGTTTTCTTCTCAGTACACATAAGTTGAAAAATTAGCAGTGTATTTTGCTTATTTTTAAAGAACCTAAAAAAATGAATTTTCCTGGGATCCCAAGTACATCAAAATAAAATTCTGAGTTTTCAAAAACTGTAAGTAACCAGTAGAATAAAGTAAAATATAAATATAAGCGCAAACAAGTTTTGCCAAAACTTTTCTAAATAAAAAGAATCAAGCTTTCAAAATTTATCCTCAGAAAACTAACATAGCAATATCTAAAGAACATCATCAACAACTTGGGGAGTTTTGACTTCCTCATGGGATGAATACGAGACATGCAATATTTACAATTTATTATTTTTTTAATCATATATATGTGAATGAAACTGGTTTTTCAACAAATCCTGTCATAAGATTAAAGCATGGTAGAAAATGAGATAGTAGATGAATATATAGTTTTAAAATAGCTACCCTATCATTCAACTCAACATTTATAATGTTTATTAAAATTACTTCAACAACTTTTTAATTCATTTAGTAAGAAATAAAATTATACTTAATTACATATAACCATATTTACTGTACTATAAAAAGTACTTGTTGCAATTTTACAGGAATGTTTATAGTATCAGTCAAGGGGATACTATAAAAAACGTTTGGGAGCCACTGCAATATGGCAATTCATAGCAGAACATATTCTATAATTAGAAAAATTAGTGTGAAATACAATTCTCTACAGTAAACATATGCAATTACCCATTGGTATACAAAAGGACATTAATCTTACTAACAGCAACATTTCATTCGATACCAAATTTTTAATGACTGTGAAATAAGTATTGGAGCTCTGCTCTATAATTACAAGTAAGTTGTGTAAAATATAATTTAAATCAAAGAACCATTCAGTTAAATTAGAACCATTTAATTAAAGTTATCTTTTTGAATGAAGATTTATTATATAGCACTAATAATTCTTTATTCTAATTTTTCTGTTTAAGGCTCATCACAAAATATTTGCCAAAAAAAAATTTATGCCAGCATTAAATCATGAGTGGCAATGGTTCAATGAAAAACTAACTAGATCAAGTGCAGAAATAAATGCATTATGAAAATTTACTGAAAATGATTCCAAAATTACCATAAGGAATTAAGTACAAATTTCATTCTAGCATGTACTTTAATTACTATTATTTTTCTCGCATATAAACTTAACTGATGTATAGTAAATATACATCAAATTTTCATTGAGCATGAAATTGTTGATGGTTTGTCAGTCAGTAACACTTAACATATCAATGCAATGCATACTTATAATCAAAATTTTATATCTGTATCCAATTTTGGACAAACCGATCAAAAGGAAGAGAACCAAAATACATAGTTTCCTTTTTATTATAGTCCATAACATAACAAACTGAATCACATTATACAAAAATGAGATGGGAATATTCAATACACCAGTTTATGCCAGTTAATTCAGACCCATTGCGTTATAATAAAATATGACCCAATCATGAGTTATAGAATCTTATCAACATACTGGATATCTATTTACTAATTTTTTAATGCAATAAAAGTTACAGACTGACCAAGATGATTGAAATAAATGTTATAATATTTAAGGAAGATAAAATTCTTCAGGGGTGCTTTTCCTCTGCATAAAATTCATGCAAAATTTTCCACAAAATGCTTCGTATTTACGAGCTGATTATTTATGAACTAAAGCAAAATATGGACAAAAATGAATTTTAAAAATTAACAATTAAGTTAGTACCATACTAAAATGTGAATAGTTGGAATGCACTATATATCAGTTTCAAATGCTCTGATATTAAGGATCTAATTTGCTTCCACTGATATATACTTATGGCGTAGTGTAGAGCTTTTAGATTACGTGTCATCATCCGACTATGGTTTAAAATAATGAGGTCTGTTACAATACAGTTTTGCTGTTACTTTAAAAAAAATGTTAATAAAACTAAACACCTTATCGTTTCAGATTCATGGATCATGGTTAAGAAATTGAAATGAATTGGTAATGCTTAACTTACATGTAAAGCAAGCCAGTAAAAAAAAAAAAAAGACTAATATAACTAAAAATTTGAAACATTCTAAACATCATTAAAAAAAAACTTTGGCAGTTTAAAAAAAAATCAGTAAGAGTATTTTAACTGAAGAACATATTCCATTTTATTATTGTTTTGATAATTTTTTAAAGGATGAAAGAATTTTGTAAATGAAGCTGAAGAATTTTTTTCAGATAAACCAAATATTTCTCATGATGTTAAAATTCCATTTTCAAGGATGAGAAGGAAAAAAAATGCCAACATCAGACAATATTTTACTGAGAATATTTGCTACACATAAAATAATTAATACGCACTGGTTATAATTAAAGTGATCTTATGTTTTACATAAACCATTGAAAAGAGAAACTGGAAGGTAATAGAACAAATTTTAGCTACTAAATGTCATGTAATATAGAGAAGTCCTCATACAAAGTAACAATATTTTAAAATGCCTATAGTCAATGCCATAAAATCCTTCTTCACCATGCTTTTACAGAAGAAAGATTGAGCTTTACTGGTTAACTTGTTTCATCGGAACTACAGTAATGATTCAGCTGCACTGCGAGATTAACAATGCTTTTGAAAGGCTTGTGAAAAGAACCCTATGTTAAAGAATATATTGGGAGAAAAAAGCAGTTTCTAAATCTGATGAAATTAGGCAGTTGAGTGTGCTGCCAAATAGAAAACAGGAATGAATTTTAATGAAAATGTGCAAGGTTCTAAAGTATGCGATTAAAAGTGTTTAGTTTTCAATATTCCTTGGCAATTGCTCATGCAGTTCATATGATTTGTCTCTCCCTTGGTCTAGAGAATAAAGGTTTGTGTGATCCATTTTAAAATAATACCATAAAAGGTCCACAAGACAAAACCTGCACCCTTAAGACCCAGAACTTGCTTGTCACTTTCTAAACAGAATGACTTTTGACAGTACTTGGCAGTGAAACATTTTATAGTCAGATGAGACATTTTATCCTAGATAGAGTGGTGAATACTCGGAACTGTCACACACTGAGCACTGTACATCCTATTGTTAAATATAAATAGCTTCTACATTCCAATTAATTATTTTATGGCATAGTTTCACATTAATTTTTATTTCATTCAGGATTTTTAATGCCCTTCTTTCTTTGAGAACATTCTTCAAGGACTTGAAAGATATTCTAACAAGTCTGAACAGCAGAGACAGAATGAATCTCCTGAGGAGAGGAATGACCGTATGTTTGCTGACAGAGAAAGACATTTAAATTTGAGAGAGGATTGTTTTGTTTATGGACATATCATACTACCTTTTTAACCCTTTCACAGCGAAACCACCATATTCTAAATATTTATCTAAAGGTGCGGTGGTTTCTGCTCCAAACCAAAAGCTTTAAAATAACATTCTAACTGTACTAATTACCTACAGATGTCAGCATACAAGCTAATAGGCCTCTTGCATACAAAAAAATTCATTATTTTTACTGCTTTCTTAGCATTTTCAACAAGCAAAAATAAATAAATAAATAAAAATGCACTTATACATTTGTTGTATGATAGCTGCCTACAACATACACATTTTTTTTTTTTTTTTCAAATCAAATTGCATAAGTTCTTTATACTTGACATCTTTATAGGCGATTTCTGAGACATACCATTGCACACCTACATCATGAGATTCTCTACAATTTGAAACACATTAACTTATGGAGATTTTGCCATGTGTTTTGCGGGTGAGGAATTTATTTGCATTTGAGTAAGGTTTATATGAATAGAATGGTTGAAAATTAAAACTTTTCAGCTGCGCTTATCTTGTATTAGCAAGTAACCATACTATGAGGAGGTTAACTTATTTTCATAATATAATGTTATGAAAATAAGTGTATTTTCTAATGTAGTGTAATTTTCTTAATTTTTAAATGATTTATTTAAATACGTTTCTTTAATTTGAATATAGTGCTGATTGTATTGAAAGTCTACATGCCACATAAACAACTCACAATTGCCAGCTTTACTTAAGGATTGTCTATTATTAAAATTGTTTTTTTCTTTTTTTTATTTCATATTATAAGGTTGAATATGTATTTTTCATCAACAATATGGTATATTTTAGTATTTACATAATTAAATAATGACTAATTATGTTACAAAACAAATTTAAAAATATTAATAATTCATACGAAGAAAATATATGTGAGCGGTGATACTCCAGTGAACCAACCAACTAGCATGATGCAGAACACTATAAATTTTTATTAAGGTATTTTCTCTCCTCTTATACCTTTAGCATATAAATCAATTACATAATTTTTAAAAATTTAGAAAGCTTATTTTTGTGCAGTTAAAAGGGTTAAGTCTAAATATTTCTGAATGTGCACAGTAAAAATTGCTTTGTAGCTATTTTTGATAGTTTCTAAATAAACTTTTATGTTTATTTGATGTTGTATAACATGCCCATATTATATCAGGTAGAGGCCAGACTATAGTTTAAAGCTGATTTTTCTTCTAGGATACTATGCCATGGGCAATAATGTGCAGTATTTTATATATCAAATAATATATAGCTTTGCAATTTATCTTTCCAATAATCAAAATAAAAATGAAATGCTTATAAAAACTTGATATTTACTTTTTAAAAATATATGATTGCAATCAAGATACATGAGTAACGCAGGAGAGTATTTTCTCATAACGAAGACCTATGCTTGTCAATTAAGATTTCACTTGTATAAACTAGAGGCATTGTTCCTAATTAACCCTTCAAAACATAAAAACAGCTAGTATAGTTTCTGGTAAAGAATTCTTGAATAAATTGACAAAGCAAATAATTTTAACAAGTGTTTTTATCTTTTTTTTTAAATGTAATTTGGTTTGATAATAGGATTTACTTAGTATATTTTAAACACGAATAAGTTCCTTTAACTTGCAGCAATTAAATTCTTTATATATGATTTATAGAAAAAAAATCTTTCACTTTTTTTCTTCATAAAAGATATAAAGATTATTAATAAGAAAAGTTACAAGTTGATGTATTAAAGCTTTCAAGAAGATTGCCCTTGAAAGTAAATATTAGAAATCAATATATTGATTATATAATATTAGTTTTTAAATTTATGAATTTAGAAAGAAACATTTAAAAATTTGATTTATCAAATATTGTGAGAATCAATTCCAAAAGAGAGTATTCAACCTTTTGATGACGTCACTGACAGAATGAGCAATATTTCACTACAGGGGTGGATTTGACTGCTGCTCTTAAATAGAGAGAATCCTCTTAAAAAACCCAAACTGGAATTTTTGCAAGGATTCTTTCCCAACTATCGAAATGAGCCAAATACAGACAATCTCATCTTAGATAACCATAATCATATTTCTTCATCAGAGAACTTTCATACACAAATCATCATCTTAATCTTGTTAATCATAAATTAAATGATTAAGCAATTGTAACTAAAAATCATTTTAAATAAATTATAGCAAATTGTTTGACAAGTCAGAATTTCACTTTTTACCTTGGTAAAAATCACCAACAATAAAAATGTAAGACATTAATGAATTAATAACATAATTCAAACTAAAAAGGATTTAAATGAATTTATATGAAAAATATTTACTCAAATTAAAATATAATGCTTTATTCACCTTCTTTATCACAGTTCTCGAATTCTACAAACATTTACTATGAAGATGCGACTGCTAGTCTCAAAAAGATAAATACATTTGTTACATTCTTCATATTCTGATCCTTTACTTTAAAAGACCCTTTATATTCAATAACACAGTATCTTTTTACCAAGTTTCTAAAAGAGGAGAAAAACCTACCCACACCAGAAATTTCATCAATATAAAATTAAAAACTTATTAAAATAGCATTTAAACATCCCTCCCACCATAACTTATAACACTATTATAATACTTTTAGGAATTAATAATTATAAACTCCATTTAGTAGGCAAGACTAAAATGTTAATCAGCTTCCAAATATTAAATGATCAATAGAAGTTTGGGTGAATTGAAACATAGTGTGCCCCCGAGTTTCTCGCCAGCATGGTAACCCAACAGAACATTCTAACAACCCTAATTCTGTTTTGTTTACTACTTTTTATAATAGTTGAGTGGTTCATGAACTACAATTATTTTATGAAAAAAGTTAAATAAATATCGATAAAGGATGTTAATTTTGTTTCATATTATAATTGTAAGTTTTTTTTTACAGTTAAAAAGAAATACAATTTTATTTTTTTAATGTAAATATGAATAGGAAATATTTGTTTTCAATTTTTAGTATGCGCTTTGAAAAATCGTCTGAAATCATAATTTATGAAATTGTCTGCATACTCGCATGAAATGACAGCTGCAATGGAATTCTTTGAAGTTCTCATAATTCATTCACAGCTGTAACATTTGTTCCATTAATAAATTTGTATGTAGGCAATTGTGCAAGAATGGATGTCAAGTAGAGGTATTTTGAATCTGCAGAATGAATGAAAGGTGAGTGGAATATATACATTTTTTAAGAGTTGATGAAGTTAGGAAAGGATATTTGATTGTATGAACTGTTCCTGTTACACACACTGTCCTTATGTTCAATGTGCTAGCAAAGCTACTAAATTCTCGTTCCTGTAAGTAGCGAAGCCATAGGATGTTTTTTTAAGTTAAAAAATTCTGCCTGGTGCCTTCTCCAGAGGCCGACAGGCATCGCCTGCTGATAACCATAACTGTTTCATAAAAGTGTATATTTTGTCCGCCATCTTTATTGGCGACTTAGCATTCTTGGCGCAGCAAGGGACACACTATTTCTCACTTTTAACTAGAAGTTTTTATAATATATATTTTTTAATCAGAAATTACAAATGGTATAAAAAAATGACATCCATTTTCTATTCTATATATTCATTTAATGTTCTCTGAAAATTTTACTATCAATAAAAATTTCGAAATGATAAATGATGTTTTCATAAATTTTAAAAGAAGCTTATTTCACTAATGAGCATAAATGCCATTCATATTTAGCTGGAAACATTGTATTTCTTTAATGTGCTTAACCTGTCAGTTTAAAAATATATCAATTGAGGAAAATAAGATAATGCATTATAATATTTAAGTTTTCAAAGCAATTCCTTAATTGATTTACATGCTTCAGCAATTTAATATTTTTTATAACCATAAAATATGACTTCTACAATAAGGGATTTACATAAAACAAAAACATTTCTTTAATACTACCAAATCAAGCCTAAAAAAGTAAAATTCAACTGCTCATAATAGTATGATAGTGATAATTTTTTATTTACTCCATATTAAAAAGAATAAATTTCATTTAAGAATAAAACTAATTGAAAAGAAACTTTAATGGCTATTACTTAAATACTTAATTCTTATCAACTAAAGAATATTCATCAATACTTTAAAAAATCAAGGAAATATTTAGCATATAAATAGAACTAGCTAATATCCTCATTTTTGACTGGTAAAACTAAATTTACAAGACCATTGGAGTTTTTTTTAACCATTCTTTGTTTTTCAGTAGGAAAATAAGGCATAGGACTGCTTTTGGGCCTTTCTTCCTTCCTTCCCCTTAGGATCAAGTTTACATACATGTAAGTAAATGATCAAAATATTACATACATGTAGGTAAATTATTCATTGGCTCATCATAAAGAAAAAAAAAACCCATAACTACTTTTTTAAAGTTTGAAGAAACACTTTACAGTACCATGATCTCTTCTTGATTTTATGCAGCAACATTTAAGCATTGCACAATTTTAAAAAAAACTTCGCTTAATTAAATAATAAAATATATAAATTCTCAACAACTTTCCCAATAAATATGGTACAAACTAATCAGCTATACATTCAAAAATTTTAATTTCTTCAAAACACATAATTTGTCTAACTATGGTTATTAATTTTATGTAGATGCATTAAAACAAAAAGGACTATGCATATATATTTTTTTGGGGGGGGATAAAGGATAAATTAAAAATTTAATAATTAAGTGAATTTAAATTAATAGGATTCTTAATTATACCTTGTCGTTTCGGATGTTTAGCATTTATCTTCCATCCTATCTGCAAAAAAAAAAAAAAAATACAGGAAAAATTTAAATAAAAATATTTAGCAAAATACTTTAAATTAATACTTTTTTGAATAATCAAAATTTTAAAAAGCAATAATTTTTCCATGAATGAAGTTGTACAAGAAAAAGAATTTAATATAATACATTACAATTACCGCGACATGACTATAAGAAAAGGAAAAAAAAAACGAACTAAATTTAAAAATAATACATTTTAGTAATTTAAAAACCTATGTTAAAAAATGAATAATAAACATCAATTGTAAATAAGTCCTATCAAAAGATTTATATTCAATATCATTAAATCGCACTATAAATGTAATGAAATAAACTATCACAAACATATCAAAATGAAGTGTCCGAAATTGCTGCACGCGTAACGATTTCGAAAGTACACGTGCCGTCCACGTGCGTTTGTATACGAAGTGGACACGCAGGTCCAGTCGGTACACTGGATTACTCTTTGCCCCGTCCGAACTTCCTTCGGACAGTCACTTCACACATGACCCGCGACCGGTATTTGTTTCAGTCATGGATATCACCTAAGCCTACAATTTTTTTGTTGACAATGTTAATGCTAAATAGTTATAAAAGATCCATAAAAATTTCTAAATTCTATTTTAATAATTATTAAATCCTTTCTTTACTTTTCTACAAATATCAAACTTTACCAACAAAAAGCATTCGTGGTTTCGAATTCGTCAATTTGCATGATAATTCGTTAGGCCTAAATATCTAATCAGACCACATCGAATGTACTTCCAAATGTTGGTTTTAGGCCTGACGTCACAACACATCAAAATCATAATTTTTTGAAGATTTTACACAAACTTTGAATTGGCTATGAATTACTTCTTGAAAACACACCATATGTTTAATTTCAGAATGCAATAAAATAAAAAGAAACTGATAGAACAATAAGATTATACAAAATAATTACTCGCACCTCAAATTATGCAAATAAGATGTAAAGGATGAATATTGCCCTGTACGTTCTTCGGGATAAAGCGTTACTCAAGAACAACCTATTCTTTTGTTCACTACTTCAGTTTTCGGTCACCAGATGTCATTACAATACCATTTTCTGTTTCCCTCAACAGATGGCAGTCATTGCTTTTGCAAGGTGACCTCAATTTGTTTTTTGTTTTTTTTTTATTTAAATAATTTCTCCTCAATCGAATATTTAATTGTAAAGGAGTCAGAAATCCCGATTCTTGTGGGTAACAGTGTAATAAAATTACATTTGTGCTTTAAAGCAATTAACGAAAGTTACTAACAAAAATATATAAAAAGGTGAGGGGAATCAATTAAATAATCACACTCGTACTGTACGATTGCGCAATTCTCCTCTACCTAAGAGACTGCAAAGGCGGTGCTCATCGCAGAATATGTTTGTTATTGGTCAATACACTAATGATTGACTAAGAGTCACGTGATCGGTTTATGAGAATCAAAACAAACCTTTCTTGATCGTGTTGTCTAGCTTGAGTGTGATTTACATATATGATACGATTTTTGTGAAAAGTAAGCTAGAATTTTTGTGATTCTGAAAAAAAATATTACTTTTTAGTTTAAAACAGCGAGAAACTTCTAGTAACTGATATCAAGATTCGTTTTCCAAAGGTTTGTTGACATTTTGAAAGTGTGATGTTGTTGTGTAACAGTTCCGTTTTTTGTGTATATGTGGATTACTATTAAGTTTCTAACATTCTGCTGATATTTTTATTTTATGTTCTTGTTGTAAGAATAACAGATATTCTTTCCTAAGTGTTAGTATTAATGTCATTTCATAAATTGTATCTAGAAAATTTAAATGATATTTTTTGCTATGACATATGTTGGGTTACTTTCAATCTATAATTATTATTTAGTTTAACCAAATTTTATTTTAAAACTTTTTTATAAAATTTTAATGGCCGTACTTTTGTGTTTACTTATATCTTTGTAGTGGTACATAACATTTTCTTTTTGAAAGGAACAATGCGCGACTTATTATAAAAAGGGGGAAAAAATCACAATATTTTTTATTAATGCAAACATCTTTGGAACAGTAAGTACATAGACTTTTCACGTAGTTTATCCATTTTCTGGGTTAATATGTGATTCTACTGATAGCTGCTATTAACTTTCAAATATAAATTGCGAGAGAACGTTCTTTGTTTCTGATTATGAAAATTACTTTAGTTACTAAAGGTAATCAAACGCTAAATTAAATTAATAGGAAAGTAAATCTTGAAATAAATTGACTTAAAACTTCTCTGTTGTATATCTTTTTAAAAAAGTTTCCATATTTTTTATGTATTTTTTAAAAATATATATTAACCATTTTCTGCTGTATGATTGTACAGTTCAATTATTTAAATATCTAAATAAGTCTATAGTGTAGTTTCAAATAAACTTACATTGGTGTAATTCTAATCAGAAGTCACTCATTTAGTATGTCTCTGCTTATTGATTTAAGAGAAATTGAATTTTAATATCAAGAAAGATGCGAATGTGATAACAGTCTTTATATTTTTTGGCACATTGTTCATCAAATATTTGATTACAAAAGTATGCCTTTTCAAATCGCTGATGTATGATAATTCTATAAAGTGCTTTTTATAAACATAAATGTTCTAATTCTTAATTAGGTAAATCAAGAATTACTTCAGAACATGTTACCTTATTTAGACTTGTGTCTTTTTGTATATTTTGGTTTTCACTTCACTGTAGAAAAATAGGTATTTATCAATATACTTATTTAATAAACATCATTAATATCTATAATATTCATATTAAAAATAAGATTTTTATTCCTGCACTGTTCAATTATCTATATGCTATTTATATTGTATTAATTATAAGAAATAAATGAATTGAATGAAGAATTAATTTATAAAAAATGTGTATTTTAACATGATATGTACATTGGTTTATTGTACAAGAAATACTATGCATGTTTATGTAAAATTGCAATTTTTTAAACATTATTATGCTCTTTGTATTCTACTATAAATGTATAAATGGTCATTCACAAATTATAAAGTAAATTTTTTCAGTTTTCATGTTCGATATGTGTAATGGTGTTTACAATAACTTGAAATAAAATAATTTAAAAAAAATAGTTAACTAGTCTGTATTTTGGATTTTTTACCTGTGATATGTGAATTCAAAGTGCTAATATTTTTATATAAAAAGACAAAAACTGTAGTAAAAAAATAAGATATGATTTCTGTACTCGTGAAATCTTGTCATGTGGGAATAAAATTTTATATTTGATCAATTTTGACTATATTCGGATTCAAATATAATTGCTTTATTATTCATAAATGCTTTGTGATAAATTTAGTTAATATAAAATAAACTTAAGAATTTAGAGAATTTACTGATAATTTAAATTTTCTGATTTCTGTTGAGTTAAAAAAATTTATAGGATTAATCTTGTTTGTAACAGAAAAATGTGGTTCCTTTATAGCCTGCAGGCATCATTTTAAACACTAATATTTGACATCATTTAAACTTTAAATTTTCTAAATAAAAATTTATTTTGTTGAAAAAAATTTCATAAATATTATTTGTTATGGAAAGTAAATGTGATTTTTCCCCTCATTGTGATAATGGGAAAACTGAAACATATTTTGAATACTCTTCAAAAATTGTTTCAATTTTTTCCATATAGGTGAGTGTTACATCTCTTAAGACAATCATTTAAAAAAAACTTTAATTTTGAGTAAATTTTCAAATTAAATTAACCAATAGTTTTAAGGCATGAACAATTATAATTCTGATCACCATTGAATAATTATATTTTTTGTATACTTAGATTAGCACTATATTTTTTTCCATCCTTATTATGTTAAGTGCACTATTTATTGTAATTATTTCTTTAAAAAATTTTATTCTATTAAGTTAGCAGCATACTTTTGAATTCAGTTTATCTTTTAAATGTTTCTACTTAATATTTATTTTAAAATTTCAAGTAAAATGCATTCATTAAAAATAAGTTGACAGTATATTCTTAACTCATAAAATGTATTATTACTATAGTAAGGAATTTCTGTATTAAAAATGTATTAACTGTAAATTTTACTATAAATTTTTAATTATTGTGAAAACAAATAATTATAATGTGGATTGACAAATTTCTTTTTTAACTGCTTTCAAATTAATGATCTACAAAAGTTGATTAAAGCTTGAAAAAGCAATGAAAATTAGTTTTATTGCAACAATCAAAATTCTTTTATAAATTATATGAACTATAGTAATTGCCAAATTCTTTTAAGTGTATCAAACCAATTTTACTTTATGATTTTATTTTATGACTATGCTAAAATTGATTGCCAGACAATTTTTTAAAAAGTTATTGACTGAATATGTTAAACTATCTAATTTTACACTAAGTAAATTAAAATTTTTGAGCATTTGCTTTTAGGTACACATCATTATCCTCTAACAAATGAAATAAATTTGATATTTCTATATCCAAAAGATAACTTTGACAAGTATACATTTTTTATTACTTGAAAAAGCTTGAATTAGTTATAAATAATATTCCTCAAAATGATTTTTGACAGTTTCATTTTTTATTTCTGAGCATTTTGATCTACTTAAATATTTCTTAGTTGATAAACAGATGCAATATGTATGCGAAATAAAATAATTTGTTTCTTTGATAAAAAAAATCAAGAGAAAGGAATAACAATGATGTACTTGAAAAATTTGCATAGCACAAGTTTTAGCTTAAAATATAGAAATTCTTTTGTATATTTTCTTGCTTGTGTTTAATTAACCATTTAAATTAGTGATATTTTATCAATTCTTCTTTTTGTACTACACAAAATTATCTTTCCTTATAATTCTGTAAGTGGAGCAAATTGCATAAAAGATAGTGTTTTATTCTGGGGGGAGGACTAAAATTATGATTTCACATATTAATATTTTATGAAAATTCTGTATGGTGTTTGATTTATCTTTGTTTATTTTTTGCAGGCTAAAAAAATTAAATTTTCAACTCATAAAATTAATTATTAAATTTAATATTATTGATAGCTACTATTAGAGAGTTTTGAAACACAAAAATCTTTAAAAATAATTAATTAAAATGTTTGTCTTTTGGTGCCCTTCAGAATAAATCATTATACTTAGAGCTACCAAATTCAGAAATTGTACTTTGTAGGACAGAAAAAGACCAGTTAATTAGAAAGTAAACATTTTAGTTTAATTTTAGAAAACTTCCAGATTAAAATAATTGTTATGCAATCTTAAAATTCAAATTAATTATATAGGAAACAATTTAATTTTCTGCTTTTTTTCTTCTTTTGCCTGTGTTCATAATTAAAAAAATTATATCCAAATTTATAAACACATTCCTATTATTTATATGATTGCATTTTATAATTAAAATTTTACTCTCTTTTATTATTATTATTATTAAAACTAGGGGGAAGGAAAAGCTTATGTATTCTGTCATTGATTCCAAAATTGTTTTTACATTCATTTTCATTTTATATTGTGCATGTTTAACAAGTAAAGTAGATTTTTTTTTTACTACTGAATTTTGCAGTGAAACACAAAAGTTATTAATCTTGAATAGATGAATTTAATTCTAGTTTTAATATGTTTTGATATTTATATTATGATATTTAGAATTTTTAAAGTATAAACTTTGTAATGTTTATAATTGAATTGTTTTAAAATAGTTTATAAATGTGATTAAGCTATTGTATGACAGGAATTGGAGGATTTCATTGGCTCATTTCATATATTTGAATCCAGATCAGATTTTAAAAGATGAAACAATTTACAGATCATATTAATTCTTGTACATTTTCAGAAACTTCAGAACATGACAATTTTCTAATTAAAAAAGTCATTGCATCCATATTTTATTATTAACTTTTATTTAATTTGTTTCATGCATAATCAAAATGGAATTAAGAAATCAATTTTCAAATTTATTTCCTGATATTTGTAAATTTTGACATTTCAGTTATTTGTTCTTGTAGCTGCATATTATTTTACTATCTTCAGAGCTTAATTATCTATTAATAGATATATAATTAAAGTTTTGTTTCAGTTCTTGTAAATTCAATTTACACACTAAGTAATAAATGTGAGAAAAATTGATGTCATAGTTTTAAAATATTCATAATAATGATTTAAAATTGAAAAAACTAAAAATCAGTAAATAAATTAAATAAACCAAATTCTTCTTTTCAAGTAAACTAATAAAAGTCTTTTTAGAAATTGTTTAATTTATTTTTAACATGGTGATACTGTAAATAAAATCAGCCTAAATCAAGTCTGGACCTTGAAAAAGGTAAAAATTTTAAATTCAGACCAGAACTTCAGAAAATAGGCAGAGCAGGATTGAGCTTATAAACAATTGAACAGTTAAATTTGTATTGATTTGATTGTTTTCTTATGTATGTATATTTTTATTGCAAATTTTAGAAGAGAAATGAAGAAAAACCAATGACAGTTGTGTACAAGTTGTCCACTGAAAGCATCTAGCTTCATTATATAAAGACGGAGTTTTTACTTTAAAATTCATATTTAATATTACTCACCTGGAATTAGGAAAGTAGATAAATAGGCATGATAAACAAAAAAAATTGTTTCTGAAATAACGAAGGTGAAAATTTTCAGCCAATTTTTAGTTTAAGGATGCTTTTTGTGGGAAACATGAAACCAAAAGAAATATTATTAAAATTGATAAAAACCAATAATCCTGATTAACTAATTAATCATCAAAGTTTGGTTAATTCAAATTATGTTTGTTAGAAAATTGTATAAAAAATATTGCAAAGTTTTAAAAGGTCATAGTTCATTAAGGTTATAATAATTTTTTGTTGTTGTTTCTGTTGGAAAAATATGCATAAGAACGAAATACAAAGTTTTTATTGAGTATATAAGAAGAAAAAAAAAAGTGTTTAAAAAATAATCATTGAGAATGTCAAATTATTAAAGTTAATATAAAAAATTTTGTGTTTTAATTTATGGAAATGGAGATTTCTTCTTGGCACATCTTTCAATTAAAAAAATTAGCAAAGTATTGAAAGGGTTCATAATTAAGGAAAATTGGCTATAATAAGCAGACATGAACATTCAAATTTTACTTATGTGTTTTAGCTAAGAAATTTCATTTTCTTATGAAAATCCTTTAACCTAACAATGCAGTTAATCAGTGTTATTTCATTTGCATTTGCAAAGATTGCTAAAATTGTTGGAAAAATGCATTTTTGGAGTTAGATTATTCATAACATTTTTTTTAAAATTTCAACATAAAATTAAATACTAATTAAAAGACAATTGATTTTTTTTAAGTAGCAGCAATGTTAAAAATAATTATTCATAAGTACATTGAGTGCTACAGCTAAATAAGAGGGACAAAGAAGCCAAGCATGTATCATCTAATATGAAGTTGTTTTATTTCATTTCATTGCTGTAATTGAGTTGAAATATTTATAGAGATTTAATTTTGTCATTTTTTCAGTCTGGCTCATCTATTGATGTCGAGTGTTGTAATTGTTGATATTATGCATAATTTCTATAAAATTTGCAACTTTGGTTAATTTTCATTTAGCTGACATATAACATTGAGGGGAAAAAATTGGTCACTGAGAAAGAGATATTAAATTGTCTTATTTAGCAAGCAGTGTTTCAATTAATAAAGAGGAAAAATTGGTGGAAATTTAATCAACGATGTTATTTTAAAATTTTTCTGGACATATAATGAAATTTGGAAGTATAAGATAGACTTGAAGAGGTATATAATAATGAGTGATGACAAAAAGTTTTTTTTAATGTTATAGATGTAAATCATCTTCATTTGTGCAGAATGAAATAATTTAGTGAATTATGAAATTGATTACAAGAATTGTGTGATTACATTGATTTGAATTGTCTAATTTCATTAAAAATTATATTGGGTGCTTTTAAGAAACAACATATACATAAAGACATTTTACATTTATAATTAGAAGAATCTGAAAGTATCTACTCTTAATTGCATTCTGTAATTATGAACTGACTATTTAATTTTGGATGTTAAAAATTACTAGCAGAATTTATAAGATTAATGTAATTATAAGTGTTGAAAAGTACTTGTAAAACAAATTGATCCTTTTCAGGATAATGATGATAAATTATTGTATTTAATGATTTTGATCCAAGTATTTAATGTTTAATATTGGACGATTCTTATAAAGTTTAAATTAGTTGTTTCATTCAAATAATGAGAATCTTAGACAAACTTATTATATTGTTAATTAAATTCTTACCATATCTAATTTTAGTGCATTTCTGATGAAATGTGGTATGCCATCATTTCTATGTAGTACAATTTTTCTAAAAATATGTCCACATTTTTAACCATTAGTGAATATATTTGGCTCAATAAAAGTTTATTATAATATAAAGGCTCTGAAGAGGCTTGTTTTTAGACAATAAACTATTTTGGCAAATTTTAAACTAAGAGGTTGCAAATTGAAAATATACCAAAGAAAACTGATTGCTCAAAAACAGATTGCAAAATGTTGACTTACAAGAAATATTTATGAGAATAATTACTGCCCATAGCTAAAATGGATGTCCAGATTATTGTATTATACATTTTACCATAGTTACTGGTGCCAAGGAAATAAGTTACCTGGTGATCTACCAGCAGAAAACTAAATGAATAGGCAGAAATTTATTGGTGTGATGTTCTAAAATAAATTTATTTCATAAAAAATATTAGATTCAGATTTAAATATTCTGAATTGAAATTAATTTATCTATTCAAATTTGTCATTTGACTTCTGTTTAGTGAAACAATTTTTATTCCAATTAAGTTGCACCAATTTTGCAGTTACATTGCATTGCAAATATTTCTAGATTACTTATTAATTGCTAATCAGTTATTGAAATGTATGTAATAATAATAATAATAATATTTGAAAAATTGTTTTTGCACAAAACTTTATTTTAAAATTCTAAATATATTATAATTATCATCATTATTTATTTCAAGTTGCTTGCAAATTAAAGCAATTGAATGTTCATTCTTGAAGTTAAAAATTACTTCTTTCATTTTCCTTTGCAGTGCCTAATACATAGCACTACTACAACTGTATACCAATAAGACTTGCCTACAATGTGTCAGCTTCCTGCATTTACTAGCAAATCAATAACTGTGTTATAAGCTGATCAACATATTACACTCACTTATTACCTTTTGATATTAGCATTGAAAATCAGTTGATACTGTAAGGAAAGACCATTTATACATCTACTTTTTATCAAATGTGTTGTATGAAAATAACAACAATTGCTACATAGGAATTATACTTTTAACTTAAATTACATATGTTAATTTAATAATCTAAAAATAAATTTTAAAAATTCCTATTCATAAATAGTCATTAATTCAGCAGTAAATTGGTTTAATTTATTATTGCTGCCTGAGAAAATTGTTTGATTTTTTTAAATTTAAATACAAACTAAAAATTAACTTATTTTACTGTACAGAAATATAATATCATAAAACATTTGCAAACATGGCATATCATTAATTAGAAGAGAAAGTATATCAAATACTTTTTCGAGACAGTTATCAAATTTGTAACAAATAAATGCTTAAACACTAAAAAGAAATAGTTTTAAAAGCTTAACCTCAATATACCCATTATAAACATTTGACTTATACCACTGAGTGTTGCTTTGTTTCATTTTTTTTTAAATATAGATTCTACTTTGTATTATTTGATAATTTGAAAAAGTTAAAACACTGCATTTCAAACCACTTGCTGGGGCAACTTTTATTTTGTAACAAACCATAAATATTCACATCACTGAAAAATTAGTACTTTAGAATGTGGCATTTTATTAAACAGGTTATCAGTTATTGGCATTAAAAACTATTTTATGCCTTGTTAAAACTTTTTCAGATGCTTTTATTTATTTATTTTTGTCAGCATAAAGTTTATATGTAGCAGTATAAACTTGGTGTGATTATATACCTTGTAACTTTTCCTATCGTATTGAGTTTCTTTCATAGCTTCACTATTGCCTTTGTTCTCCTTCTCTCCCCCCCCCCCCTTCACTTAGATATGTTCAACCCTTCAGTTATATGCTTGAGCCCATTTATTAAGGTTTTTTTTTTAATAAAAATCAACAAAAAATTTTTAAATATGCTAGTTTGTTAAAATAATACCTATTATAATTTTAGTTTTATCTTACAGGAGCAAGAACCAGCTGTGGACAAGCAAACAAGCACAGTTGCTGAACAGGAGACTTCCCTGTTCCATGGATCTAACATGGTAGAGCAGGAGAATACACAAGGTAAATGACAATTCAGGTGTAAATTCTATTGATTAAAGTTCAAGACTTGAAAACTCTTTATATTTTTCTCTGCTTGCTGAAGCTGGAGTATCTATCCATTAACTTGTAAAGAAAAATTTTGATTTAGTAAAAAAAAAAAAATGTGTATGTGCGTGTTATTTTAAAATGTTAAAAACATTATAGGCAAGAGCACAAAATAAACACTAATTAATTAGTATTGAATAATCTCAGTTATTTTCTCTATGTAATTATAGATTTTCAACCTTGATCTGATCAATGATTTTAAAAGGATGTATTGGTGATATAACATGTTTTCAATGTCAATCCATAGCATATTTTTCTAAACACTCTGGCAGAAGACTCTCTGATTAATTAGGAATATTTTCTTATTTACAGTTTATCTATGATAAGCTTATTAGCAAGTTTCTGCAAGTGCCATTTCTATTAATTTGAAAATTCTGTTGTATTTAATAGATTTTTCTTTGATGATTGAACTTTATAGACTTTACTTTTGTGGGCTTTGTTATTGACTCAAACAGTATTTGCCCACCCCCTCAGTAATATAATTCTACTAGGGAGTATCTCAAGCTCATAATTTGAAATGGCCATGTAAGTAATCAGGTTTCCAAGGTCCCTATTGGGTGTAACAATAGTGTGTGGTTGATTTAGCTCCAAAGTGATGAGTAGAAGGATTAGGGTGATGCTCTAGAACAGAGGGTGAGTTTTTCACTACCTTTTTTCACCTATACTGTTACAATGACTGATTTGATTCTCCCAGATTCCTAGGTACAATAGGAATAACGTTTTTGTGTAAAACGTTATTTTGTCATAAGTTTTTATGCTGTTGAAAAAAAAAAAAAAGCAGTTTCTGTTTCCAAAACCTCTGGTGGACCTAGTCAAAAAACAAAATAACAAAAAAAAAGTTTAAAATATTTATCTTGCCTGTTTTATTTGATTGTGATTTGTAAGTTTATTTGATATGTGAACAAATGCATTGCTTATTTTCAAAAAATAATAGTAATAAAGAGCATTTGTTTCATTTGAAACCACTTTGCCCCACAAACATTAAGAGTACACCGCTAGGCATTTTGATAACTTTTTATTTATTTATTTTAATCTTCCAAAATGAATTTCTTGATTACAAAGTTGTATGTGTTCAACAGAAACAAAAATGTGGAACGTGTTGTGTGCATCTTTATATTCATTCTTTAATATTTTATTTCATAAAAATAACTTCTATCTACACATCTATATTTTTTAAGATATTAATACGAGTTGAATTTTTCTACCAAAAAAGGTTTTATAAAATCATCATTTCTATTTCAATTTAATACAGTTGTCTAATATATTACCTTTCTGTTAAGGGAGTAAGTTTTGCTTACACATTCAATCAAGTCACTATACATAATTTGTGTACTACTGAGAAAAGGTGGGAAACATGTTGAAAATTTGTAATTGAGTCGGTATGTTATGACCACCATACGGATTCACATAAACGCAGTTGTGTTTGGTCATAGATATGACTGACAAACTTATTTATTGAAAGGCACATAAAAGTGGTTTCAGAATACACGTTCACATAGCTGTACTTGCTATAATGCACAAGTTAGGCAATTTAATTGACATTGAAAAGAGTATGATCATCGGGGACAGAACATAAAACGACTGCTATTCTGAAACTGCACTTTCGTGAAGTGTTCACATAGTGATTGTGTACAGTTGGAAGAATCAAGAGGGTGTGTAGTCCAAGCATACAAATTGTAGAGCACCATGGGCCATTAGCAACAGGGATGAGAAACTTCCAATGCCTGTTGAAGAATAATTGATGCACTATCATTGATACATTAATGGCCAAATTGAATCAGAATGATATAATGCATCAGAAAGATATCTAGGACAACTGTTAATTTTATTTAATTACACATTAACCTTCAGTACAGATGTCTGATTTCAGCACACATGTTGACAAGTATGCATTGCAAGAAACATTGGGCATTTGTATTACATTGCAAACATTGGACCCTGGAAAGGTGGAAAAAGATTGCTTTTTCTGATGAGTCTCATTTTCTACTGCACTGGGGATCAATGGGCATTGTCGTATTCACTGAGAGACAATAAAAACAAAAAGAAAAAAATGCCAACAGATTGGGCAGGCATATTTTCTTAACATGCTGTAGGTCTATTAATACTTGTAGATGGTACCCTCATTAACTGTACATACTTATCCGTTATTGGCGATCAGGCGGATCTTTACGCAACCACTGTGTTTTATGTAAATAATGGCACATTTTAACATTATAATGCTATATACTATATATCCAGAATTATGTGCTCATTTTTCAAGGAGAATGTAGAAGAGCTATAATTACTGCCTTGATCCCCAGATCTTAATCCTTTTGAAAATCCGTGGAAACATCTTGATTGCCACATGAGACAGAAAGACTAATTGCCTCAGAATCTTCATAACTCAAGAGATGCTTTACTGTTCTCATGATCTTAGATACTTGTCACCAACTTCCAGGCACATGTTGAGTGCATGCTCCACCACTGAACTGCTATTTTAGCTACAAGAGGCGATTCAAATGAATCAGTAATTCTACTCCTTTAGATAGATGTTATAATAATGTACTATGGCTTCTTTTTTACATTAAAGATTTTAAAGTATATATTTTTAGGCAATCATATGAATCATACTAGAAATATATTGGTTTTTTTTTTAACTTATAAATGTGCACTCATTAATTTAAAACATAACCTGATTATATTTATTTTTATATGGATGGAAGTTTTGTTAATCTATTTCTTCTTATTTTGTTCATTAAATTTTGATGTGGATTGGGCTATGTATAGTCATTTTTATTTATTTTAAGGAAATAATAAATTAATGTTTTTCAAAACCTAATTTAAGATGCATAGTGTCATTAAATTTCCTTAAAATTTACTTATTTTTAATGGTTTTTATATAAAAGCTTTAAAAGTGTTTATTTTTTGTTGAGATGCTTATTTCTCTCTCTCTCTCTCTCTGTATATATATGAATTTAAATCTTAATTAATTTCCTATTTTTTTAATCTTAAATTAGCCCATGCTACTTTATTCTAAATTTTTTTACTTATTTTCTTATCCAAACCTTGCTTTATTACATGATTATTTTTTGCATGTACTCTAAAAATATTGCTAAGTCTGGAATTTCCCTCTCCAATCAAAGAGATAAAAATCTTTAAAAAAATCTCTAAGGGAAGAAATTTTCATTCTTCACTCATGTTTTAATTAAATTACTCTCACACACATACATATATATGTATAA